>JAJJMG010033468.1:0-18409 GCA_022058835.1 Vitis aestivalis var. linsecomii x Vitis rupestris
AAAAAAAAAGTACAAATTTATACTTCACAAAATTTTCTCCCATAATTTTCAAATTTATTTATGTTTATAAATAAAAAATTTAAAATATATAAAATTTTAAATCATTTTCATTATATATATATATATATTTTTTTTTTTTTCTTTTTTTCTTTTTTCTTTACAATTTGGATTCATTTAATTTACGGCCTCTTTTAGAATAATTTTTTTGTTTTATATTAGTTAGAAATAGATATTGAAACCGAACTTTTAAAAGATAATATTGATATTATAAAATTTTTATTGAATATGAAATAACTTATAACCTGTAAAGGCTTGTTTGGTACACAAGAGATAAGATCTTAAAAGAACAGAAAATAAGGTAAAATCACAATATCACATGTGAGAAATGAATCAAGAAATCAAAATCCTTACAAGAGTGAATTTGATTTCATGAAAATGAAATTTTGATTCCAATTCCTATTTCTAATTATAATCCAAACACGATAATGAATATTATCTTAGAATTTCAAACACATCCACTCCTTTTAACAAAATTATCCAACTGGGCACTTGAGGGGCTTCAGCTATTAGCCTATTATTAGACTTTAAAAATAGAGATTTTCTCTTTTCAAAACCCAATCCAAACAGGGCTTTACTGCTTTGGCCCCAAGAAATCCATCCAAAGCACTGCAATTCCCATTAAAAAGTAAAACAAAATACAAAAAAAATAAAAATAAAAAGAGGAAAAGTAGAACATCAAAGCAAGAATTTGACACTGAAATAAAATAAAATGAGGTAAGGTTTGAGACACATCTGGTTTTATCAGTGACTGACTAGATCATTTTATTCTGGAACTTCTCTTATGCCTATACAAAACCACATTGAATTCTATGCTAATCCATCAACAATTATCCCATCAACCCTCTCCAGTTTCTTCTTTGAGAAATGCAAAGTTCAAACATCAATATCAAGAGGATTATGTGACAAACATTGATATATGCAATGTAATTTTAGCAGAGGAATATATTCCCATCCTCATCTATCATTTGGTTCAAAACCCAGCATCAATGTTGACAATACATAAAAGAATTCCCATCAAACTCCCACATGGTTGCTTGAGTTCATCCCCCATTAGACATACCTGCAATCCAAAGAACATTTCCCATCAGCAAGTGGCCGAGCGAAGAAACAACCTGCGCAAAACGATGGGATTCCTTCCACGAGTCTGTAAGCTGATGGCCGTGGTTTGATGCATCTGATTAAGGGAATTTAGTGGTTGTAAAGCTTCATCAACTGCAACCAGAGATATCGGTATAAGTACTGTTAGAAAGTAGATTTTTATAATTTGGACAATGTTCAAGTACCAGAACAATGAATAAAGCATCAGAAACCATAAGGTTGGTTGAGGATATAGAATTTTGAAGATTAGTTGAAGGATGAGAGTGCACAAATGGGAGACAGGCTAAAGAAAAATAAAAGCTGAGATGACCATCATAGCAAATGGGCTTGACACTTTTTCCATAAACCAAAAAGAAAGAAAGAAAGAAAGAAGAAGAAAAAAAAAGAGAATACCTCTTCTACAAGATTCCACCTTTATACTTGAAATATTTGACCAGCAAGAACTTCCCTGAAACAGGAATTTTTCATGTGACTTATTTCCTTCAAATAGAAGCCAAAATCAATAGCCACCCAACCCCAAATGGAATAGATTTTCATTGTTTTCTGTTAAAAGCAGACCACTGAAACTGTTTTTGTCTGATCAATTTTGATTCCATAAGTGGAATATTCTATAGACCCATGTAATGAGTGGAAGGGAAAAAAAGCTTAATATTTTTCAGTGTGTATGGGAACACATAATTTTTGGAAAAATGTTGTTCTTGCAGACCAATTTATAATATATCAATGAGACATGCTTAGTTTTGAACAAATTTTCCTTGTCATGAGCTGCGTCCATAAAATGTTGCTCATTTTTTTTTTCCTCTCAAAAAAACAAGGTGCCTTTTCTCTTGATGTAAAGAGGGAAACAATAAAATTGGGAGAAAGCATAGTTTGAAAGTTACAAGTACACAATCATGGTGGAGACCATGCATGTTTTCAATAACTTGAACATAGCAATCATTAAAAAAAAAGAGAGAGAAAGAAAAATGAAACACATGTTTTGAGAAAATCCAAACAACACCTAAGGGATTTGTGTCTATCAGGTAGTGGAAGTCTTGTGACATCTTCCACTGACAAAAGAACCAATATCCAATAATTCTTTGTGTTGTTCCCCTTTCATCTCCTTCTGTCTTGTTATTAAAACCTAACACTTTGGTGGATTAAACAAATTCAAACAAAGGCTCCATCCTAGAGCCAATTTATTTCCCTCCACAAGTTAATCAAGACGTAGACAGCACTTCATCCTTCTTTCAATTTTCTATTATTCTTTTCCTATCCGGCTCCCCACTATTTATATCCCTTAAGAGAGTAACAGTCCAGGCAGCATTCTTCATTGGTTCTTTACAAGCTCTTCTTCTTGGGACCATTCTTCTTGTGTCCATATCTTTCAGTGCCAAAAACATGGGTGATAGGTTGCATTTGGCAATTGGAGTAATGGGTACTTTCTACTATATATGTTTATTTCCAAACTCACTATTATTATTCTTGACCAGACTCAACGAAAACATCACCTAACATATAACACATGCATGGTTTTCCCTGCAGGGAATGCAGCTTCTCTGTTACTTTACACTGCACCCATGTAAGACCTTATTCTACTGCACTCCTGATTTGTTTTGTTTTATTTTATTTTGGAGACAACATACTTGATGAATTTGAACTTTTTGACTGTGTATTTATACATTCTTCAGATTAACTTTTGCAAGGGTTATGAGGAAGAAAAGCACTGAGGAGTTCTCATGCATTCCTTACATCATTGCACTGTTGAACTGTCTCCTATATACTTGGTATGGCCTACCTGTTGTAAGCTACAGGTGGGAAAATTTCCCAGTGGTCACCATCAATGGCTTAGGGATTCTTCTCGAATTCTCCTTCATTCTTATATACTTTTGGTTCACTTCACCTAGGGGAAAGGCAAGCTATCTTCACTTGATTTCACATTTTATTAAATATTGATGTGTGCAGATCATTAGAATACATGAAAGAGAGTTTTTATTCGAGTTTTTGTTTGAATATGTGGGCATGAAGAACTAACATGTGCTCAGGATATCGGTGCATACAGCATGTGTTTGGATGTCAGTTTATGCACAAATGCTAGTTGAAGAAACAAGGAAAAATATGTGGTATGAATAGGATACTAATATTTATATGTCAAGGTGCAGATCAAGGTAGTTGGGACAGTAGTACCTGCTGTCACAGTGTTCTGCATCACCGCTATTATCTCATCTTTTGTGCTCCATGATCACCATCACCGCAAGATGTTTGTTGGCAGCGTTGGACTAGTTGCCTCTGTAGCAATGTATGGTTCTCCCCTGGTGGTAGTGGTGAGCCAACTTTTCTCATACTTAATTTCATAACTCTGTTCTTCTAAATAACCCAATCTGGCATTAGGGAATAGCATTAGTCAGCTCCATGGAGAAGTTTGTCATACATCTACGCACAATATTTCAAATATGGATGCATCTCATTCTATGCTTATGTATTCTACGAAGACATTTAATTTTTTACAGCTATATTTATATAAAAGGATGTTATTGTCATTGCTGCTGCTGCAACTGCTGTATGCTAATTAGCTACTTTGATCTATAATTGCAGAGGCAGGTGATACTCACAAAGAGTGTTGAATTCATGCCATTCTACTTATCTTTTTTCTCATTCCTCACTAGTTTTCTTTGGATGGCTTATGGACTACTGGGTCATGATCTCCTTCTAGCGGTTTGTATAATGATTAAACCTACTAACTCTGTTACATAGCATAAGCCCGAAAAAAATCCTCTTCGTAATACTCTGCATAAGCTTGGGTTATCTAACTTTATCATTGAACTCCTGGCAGTCTCCTAATCTGGTGGGTAGCCCCCTTGGCATCCTCCAGCTTGTGCTCTACTGCAAGTACAGGAAAAGGGGAATAATGGAAGAACCAAACAAATGGGATTTGGAAGGAAATGATGAGAAATCCAAACAGTTGCAGCCTGTGATAAACAATGACAGTAATGGCAAGATTTGAAGAATTATTTACCTGAAGGTCTGTATTTTGTGCTCTACTATTCATTCAATCATGAATGCATTTATTAGTTATGCATATGCAAAATATACTACACATATGCAGGTTTTTTGATAGATTACTACACTTGTAGTTAGTTGCTTTAATCTTGAGTTCTTTGTTTTTTCACAGGGGAAATTCATCTCATGGGGTAATAAATAGTAAGAGCAACCAATTGAAGTTGAGAAAGTGCATTTATTCTGTAACACGCTTCCTACAATAAATAAAGAAAAGAGAAACCAATAAGGGATTTCTAACCAAATCAAACATCAGATTCAACTAATGTGCCCACTCAGAACTTCATTACACATTAAGGGTGCATTTGGGCATCCCAAAAAAGCAAGTGATTCAACTTTTCTTCTCAATCCTGTAAACTGGAGCCATCCTTAAAGAGAGTTTGAAAAAAGGGTAGAGCCATCGATTCAAGAATTCTAAAACAGAAGCTATGCATGCATCGATTCAGATGCTTCAGAAAATAAGAGGGGCTTATTCGAAATTCAGCACAAATAAAAAGCCAATCGAACTTATGAGAATTCTTACAAAAAGGAAAAATCAGTAGCCACTAGTTGAAAAAAAGGTAGAGTGGAACCGTTATTACCTCTTAAATGCTAAACAATGATCAGAGTTTTGGGTGCCCAAAAGGCAAAAGCAGCATCTCACTAATCAACGTCACTGTTGCCAGCAGACACGAGAAGAAAGATTTGTGAATCCACTTTAGCTGTGCATAAAGAATATGTGCTGAGAACCCATTCAGCAATAGCAAATCCTTGTCAGCCATCATTACTTGATTTGACAGCACAACAATCTTTCAATTTGACAAAACCACAAGTCAAGGCTGAGGAATATTTTGTTTCACAATTGTAAGCCGTCAGATTCGAGGACCTGCCATGAAACCAACCCATTTACAAATCACTGAAACAACTAAAAGATGCCTTGAAGAAGAATGCCTATTGTAATCATGAACAGTGGAGTATCACTTATACCTCCTTTATGGTCATCCCACTGACCATAAAGTGTGATAAACCATTCGGAGTCATAGATTTCACCAAGTAGTTGACAGGCCATGTGGAAGTAAAAAAATTCTCAGTGCCTTTTCAGGGCTATTCTTTTTTTTTGATAGGCACCTTTTCAGGGCTATTCTAGTTATTTCATATGGAAAACCAGGAATGTCTACAAACTACATCTGATGGGGCACTGTCTACAAACTACAAATTCAATGATACAAGATGTGAACTTGCTAATAAACTCGGGTATTCCAAGAAAAGGAGAAGATTGAGGAAAGAAATGAGCTCAATGATCAAAAATAAAAACAAAAACAAACAAAACTTTGAGTGAATAAAAGTATAAAATCAAAAGAACACCATCCATGAAGTGCAGTTGAGACATTACAAACATAAAAATGTGCAATAACAGCACAATAAGGCAATGAAATCACAGAAGTATGAAGGAAGAAGATGAATCTTAAGAGATTATTTTAAATCAGATAGATCAGCCACCAGCAGAAGACTAGAAATCTGAAAATGTGCTAATTAAAGGATGGTGTGCTGAAATTAACAGCCTGTGTTATTGGTATAGAAACATGATCAAAATGAACAACTGAGTTTATATTTGCTGTTAGGTGCACCAAAGTTGCATAAATCATATTACAATATGGATGGGATCTATCTTCTATAGAGAACACATGAATTTTATTGTTAAGCTCAATCCAACTACATCCAGGATCCTTCTTCACTTTGAAACCCCTCAATATCTTCCTTACCATCATCTTCTCCCTCCACCTCCCTAGCCCTGCATATATGTTGGACAAAATAACATAAGAAGAGATTGGCTTGGGATCAAAACTAAACATCTTCTCAGCCACTCTCTCACCCACTTCCAGGTCCATCCAGAACCAACAAGCACTAAGCAATGCTCCCCAGACAACCCCATCTGCTTCAAGTGGCATCTTCTTGATAAACTCCTCTGCTTCTCGTATATGGCCTGATCGGCCCAGAAGATCAACCACACATGCATAGTGTTCTAATGTTGGGGTTACACTATAACATCTCTCCATTGAGTGGAAAAATTTCATTCCTTCATTGACCAGACCTGCACGACTACAAGCAGACAGAACTCCAACAAAAGTAGCTCCATTTGGGGCTAATCCTTGCTCTATCATATGATCAAAGAGTGAAATTGCCTCAGACCCGAGCCCATGATATGCATGACCATTGATCAGAGCCGTCCAAGCTGCCACGTTGGGTGAAAAGATGCTCACAAAAGATGTTTGAGCCTCCATGATGCTCCCACATTTGGAGTACATATCTATGAGGGATGTTCCAACATAAACATTTGATTCAAATGGTGTTTTAATCAGATGGGCATGCAGTAATTGTCCTTGCTGAAGGGATCCAAGACATGAACATGCATGGAACAGAGCAGAGAATGTAGATCGAGTTTGTTGTATTGATAATCTGTGCATTGTTATATATAGTTTCAAAGCCTCTTCAGGTTGACCACTATGAATATAACCCGATATCATTGAATTCCATGTCACAGGATCTTTTTCATTCTTAGTTTCTTCAAAAAGTTCCAAAGCTTTATCAATTTCTCCATTCCTAGAGTACACCGAAATCATAGTATTTGAAGAAAATATAGTTCTGCAAGGCATTTTCTCAAACAATCTCTTAGAATCATCCATTTGACCACCAACTGCATACCCTTTAATCATTAAGTTATATGAAACTGGATTCATCTCTGTCATTCCGTTAAAAACCAGCTCAGCATCCTCAATTCTGCCCATCGATATAAGCCCTTCAATTAAGGAATTCAAAGCATTTAAACACGGGTTAACAACACCTTTACACACTCTCAAGGCATCATCAATAGCTTCGCATTCACAATAGAACTCAACAAGAGCCCCTCCAATTGAGGGATCATATTCCAACCCACATTTCATCAAAAGCCCATGAACAGTCCTCCCTACACTCAAAATCCCGAGTCTACCACAAGCCCTCACCACACAATCAAAAGTAAACTCATTTGGAGTCGTTTCACCACTCCTCATCATCAACCTAAACATCTCCAAGGCCTTCCCACAACCATCCCCATTCTTAGAAAACCCAGAAATCAAAGTCGTCCAGGCAACAACATCTCTCCTCGGCATCTTCACAAACACACTCAAAGCATCATCCATCACATTACAAGTCACATACCCCACAAGCATCAAACTCCACAACACCTCATTCCTCCGAACCAACACATCAAAAACCCGCCGTGCCTCCCCAATTTCAAAGCAACTTGCATAAAAATACAGCAAAGCACTCCCCACAAGCTCAAAACTCTCCGACCCAGATTTTAGAACAAGACAATGGATCAACTTCCCGTCGCGCAAACACCTCAAACGAGCACAAACACTCAAAACCGACGAGAACGTGGATTCACTGAGCTTCATATGGCTGCGGTGCATGGAGTAAACTAGAAATAGAGCTTCACTGAATCGTCCATGCTTTGAGTAGCTAGATATCATAGTGTTCCACGACACGACAGTTCGTTGAGGCATCTGGTCGAACAGTTGGCGGGCAACATCCAGTTTTGATTGTTTTGCATAATTGCTTATAGCAATGTTTGTGGATATAATTTCACTGAGATTGGATTGATGTGCTGTGTATAATTTGAACTCCTTTAGCCTTTGGTGTTTCCAAGCTTTGGAAATGGAAGCTTTGATCAACATCATTGAAATGCTTCTGAGCTTTCCGATTTGGCAGTTGAACTTGGCGCCTACTTTCTCACCCTTTTTTTTTTTTTTTTTCTGTAATAACTCTGCGCGGAAGTACAGTTTTCCCGATGACACGTCTTATCCAATATTTTCACCCTCTTACAAAACGACACCGTTTTGATGATCCTCCTCAATTCTATATTGATGTTCAGGAGGATGAGGCCATTTAAAATAAAAAATAAAAAATAACAACTTTATATAAAAAATAATTCATAATTCTAAAATTTTCAGAAGATTGTGTAAAATTAAAATTCATCTTGAATTTCCAAAAAATAAATTCAATATAAAAATATTTAATTAAGAAAGTGAGTTAATTTTCAAAGTAAATTCACATTTTTTTAAAATAGTTACAAGTTTCATATAAAAAATGGACTTATTTTTTGACAATTCAATATCTACATAGTAAATTAAAATAACATTCAATACTATTACAAGTACTTCATTTTTATTTATTTTTAAAATAATCTTTTTAATAATATTTTTTTTAAAACAATATTTAAAAAAATAGAAAAAAAAACTTATCAATTAATAATGTGCGGTAGAATTTTATTACTTTGCATCTTATAGGTGTATCATTATTTTATATCTTAATTTAATATGTTCATAAATGATGTCATAGTTTGTTTTCTCATGGTGATTCAAAGAGTAATTCTAAAAAACATTTATAGTTTTTTTAATATTTAAAAAATGAAAGTTTTTAAGTATTAGAAAGATAATAAACACTTTTTAAAATCATTATCAAACACATTCTTAGTGATAAATAAAAAAATATTTATTTTAAAGTTTTTTTATAACATGTTGTAGACCCCCATTCTGGGCTTGCTCTTATGTAGCCATTTTTTACAGGTGTGGCCATCTAGGGTGGCCATGTGTCAATCTTTGGTTGGTTGTTGGGGCACCAGAGTGGTGTTTTTGATGGCCAACTAGAGGTCGACATGTGTCCAAAGAATCTGCAAAAAGCTGCAGACGGTTAGAGGAACGGGGTGGCCAGCTGCTTGGTCTCTTGCCTGACCGTTGGAGATATTTTGAAAATGAGGGTATTCGTTGAGACGGAGGCTAGAGGCCAAAGGGAGGAAGAGCGTATGAGGGGGATTTTTTTTTTGCTATTGGTAGGGGGTGAGCAGGAGGGATTTTTGCCTGGGGGAAGAGGATAGAGGGAGAGATTAGAGAGTGGAGAAGAGGTGCTGGGGAGACCGTTTTACAGAGGTATTTTGGAGTAGTGTTTGAGGAACGTTTGAAGCTGAATAGAACATCGGCACTCTCAGGTATGAAAGCAAAAGGTTTATTGTTAGTTTTTGATTCTTATTGCTCCTCCATAGTTGTTGTTGATATTTTGAATGTTGTTTAGTTTGTTGGGATGAAATCTTGCTTTCACGATTGCCATTGTTGATTTTGGTATACTCTGCTTCTATTATGAATGTGCCTCAATGTTGTGTTTAAAATGGATTTTCTCACCTAATCAGAGGGTTCATGGATGACTCATGAAATGAAACCTCTGAGAATCACTTCCACTCGTTTTCTTTTATGCTTCATACTCCATCCATTTTGCTCTGTTTCTGGGTCTTGATCAATGCAAGAGCTGTGGGAAAGTGGATCTAGACTTGAAATGTGTGTTCCTTCAAAGATTTGACATGGAGAAAAGGGATTGTGACTGAGGGTGAAGTTCATCAGTGAGTTTCAAATGAGACTGTCATGTTTTACCTGGGGAAATTTGGTTGACGGAGTAGGATAATGATATGCAGAGAAGATGGGCAACCATGGAATCTGAATCTGAAAGCGTTTACATGAGAATATACGCCGGGGAGAAATATCGTGGGAGATGGTGATCCTTGTGACTAGATGCTTGAAGAGAAAGATGGTTGTAAGTCAAACAGAAAAGGACGTTCACATGCTGATTTTGAAGATGTTGAGCTCCACCTAATTATCCACCAGGTGAGGTCAAGGGCACAATTGATATTGCAAACCTGGTCTGTGGGTTCCCACCACCTAAGGATGGTGTCGTAATGGTTCTCATATGCATGCAATGCATACATTTTCCTCTCATAGTACTTCCTTACCCACTGCCCACCTCCTCACACCCATTTCATAATTCCTATCCTCATGCCCATTACCCTTCCATACCCATGCATATCCCCAACTCCTACATATATACTACCATACCCCTCATACCCATTATATCCCTACATTCTGCCACTCATCCCACTAATCGATACCCATTCATTTACTAAATCACTTTTCATCCATCCCACTCACTGTTTAAGTCTGCTTTTCTCATCACCATTCGTCACCCACGAATCCACTTCCTTCGCTTCCCTACATGTGATCATCCTCATCCGAATACGCCCATCATACTCGGCATCTTTTGTTGGAAATCAAGCCCACGTCGCCTTCCTGCCTGTGCATGTTCCTCCCCATATTTAGCATCCTCTGTTTACTTCCCTGAATTAGTGTAATGTACAACCTTTATTATAATTGATTTAGGAGTAATTCTAGCAAGCTAGTTTATTCACTTTCCATGTAAGAGTTTATTCACTTTCCATGTAAGGGAAATTCCGTCCGGTGATAGTGTACCATTCCGGAATTGTCTCATATCTGTAGGCTATTTATTTATGCTTTCATTCATGGTAAAAATATCACAGAATGAATTGAGTCTGTGTTCCTCCATAATTTGTCTTCAAATTCTTCATATTTTAGTCTTCAAAATCTTCATGGTATCAGAGCAGGTTTAATCCTGTCTCATCGTCTTCATCTTTAGTCAGTATTTTTTTTTTCCTACTCAATTCTATTCTTCTAGTTTATGCCTAAATATGGTCCAACCTTTGGAATGGCTACCAACTCATCATCCTCTACTTCTGATATCATCATCTCATCGTCTTCATCCTCTCATTAGACGGAAACTTCTCATCTTCCAATCACAGCCCATAAACTGAATGGGCAAAATTATTTGCAATGGTCTCAGTCCATATTAATGTTTATACAGGGAAAGGAGAAAGATGACTACATCACCGGAGCTTCAGCGGCACCAGAAACCACAGCCTCAACCTACAAAAAGTGGATAGCAGAAAATAATATGGTCATGTCCTGGCTAGTCAACTCTATAACCACTGACATTGGTGAATATTTTCTGTCATTTGATACTGCCAAAGAAATCTGAGACATTGCAAAAGAAACTTTCTCAGACAAGGAAAACACATCTGAAATCATCCAGATTGAAGGCATCATCCACGATTTGCGTCAAGGAAACCTTACGGTAATTGAATATTTCAATACTCTTACTCGTCTATGGCGTCAACTTGATACGTTTGAGGTTCATAACTGGAATTGTGTTACAGATGGTTTGTTGTATAAAAAGATTGTCGAAGGGAAACGTGTGTTTAAATTTTTGTTAAGCTTGAACAAAAATCTTGATGAAATCAGAGGAAGAATCATGGGAGTAAAACCTTTACCTAGCCTCAAAGAGGCATTCTCTGAAGTCCGTCGCGAAGAAAGTCGGAAAAATCTCATGATGGGATCCCATCAACAACTGAATATGGCAGAAAGCTCGGCTCTTAAGACTCAATTCACTCCTTTTGACAACCGTCAAAAAATTAAAGGGGGTAGACCTTGGTGTGATAATTGCAGAAAGCCGGGACACTCAAGAGAAACTTGCTGGAAGATTCATGGAAAGCCAGTAGATTGGAAGCCACGTCAACCACTTGAGAAAGAAGGACGAAGCAATCATGTGGCTACCGATGAACAATCGTCACAACCTGAAGCTAGCCCTTTTAATAAGGAGCAAATGGAGATGCTTCAGAAACTACTGTCTCCTCTTTTGTCAATACAGTCACAAACTGGCTCATCTTCCAATCAGGTCATTGGTTCCGGAACCTTGGCTCACAAAGGTAATTTTTTGAGTGCCTTCACTGCTGGTAAGAAACATAAAAAAACCTTGGATCGTGGACTCAGGAGCATCTGATCATATGATGGGAGATGCGACAATTTTTGATACATATAGCTCATGTCCAAATAATTTAACAGTCTGAATAGTAGATGGTTCACTATCAAAGGTTGCCGGAATAGGTTCAGTTGTGCTATCAAGGGATCTTACTCTCAACTCTGTTCTCCTTGTTCCTAACTTGGACTGTAATCTATTGTCAATTAGTAAACTTACTAAGGAAAAGAGGTGTATTACTAATTTTTCCTCCACTCACTGTGAATTTCAGGATTTGGATTCGGGGAAGACGATTAGCAATGCTGAGGAATGCTCTGGACTCTACATCCTTAAGGAGCACCACGATCCACAAGAACGACCTCAAATGGCAGTTGGTAGTAATTCTTTTTCGGTTTCATGTCAAAATAACGATAGTGCAATTAGGTTGCGGCACTATCGCTTAGGTCATCCAAATGTTATGTATCTCAAGCATTTATTTCCTTCATTATTTAATAAAAATCCAAAATCCTTTTAGTGTGAAATCTGTCAATTATCATAGCAAGTCCGGTCTCATTTTCCCATCCAACCCTATAAAGAGTCTAGTCCATTGTCATTGATTCATAGCGATATCTGGGGTCCGTCAAGAATAAAAAATGTAACTGGTACTAGGTGGTTTGTCTCATTTATAGATGATCACACTAGATTAACTTGGGTATTCCTCATGAAAGAAAAATCTGAAACGAGTCAAATTTTCAAAAATTTTAAAAATATGATTCAAACCCAATTCCAGTCAAAAATACAAATTCTAAAGTTTGATAATGCTAGGGATTATTTCAACTCCATTATAGGAGAATTTCTAGCACAAGAAGGGATAGTTCACTTAAGTTCATGTGTTGATACCCCACAACAAAACGGAATCGCTGAAAGGAAAAATAGGCATTTGTTAGAGGTGGCTAGATCACTAATGTTCTCCATGAATGTTCCAAAATTATTCTGGGGGCAAGTTGTCCTTACGGCAGCCTACTTCATCAATAGGATGCCGTCTAGGGTACTAAATTCCAAACACCTTGTCAAACACTCCTAAAATCCTATCCGACTACTCGTCTCATCTCCACCGTCCCACCCAAAATTTTCGGGTGCTCTGTCTTTGTTCATATCAATCAACAACATAGAAGTAAACTTGATCCTAGGTCACTCAAGTGCATCTTTCTTAGGTATTCTTCAAATCAAAAAGGGTATAAGTGTTACTCTCCGTTCACAAGAAAATTCTACAATTCAATGGATGTCACATTTTTTGAAACCCAACCTTACTATCCCAAAAACGATATTCAGGGGGAAAATTCAACTCAGGAATATCAATTTTGGGATCTTGAGTCATTCAGTGAGTCACCCATCACCACTGAAAATCACATTCCTCCAGAGTCATTTAATCAGCCCGAGTCCATTGTTGACTTGTGGGATAAGGAGCACATCCAAGAGGAAACGGAGGAAGGAGCACTTTCTCAACAAACCCATGAGGCTGAACCGGGTCCTAATCCAAGCAAACTTCTAGGTAACAACGCTCCTAATGGTACTGTTGATTCCGAGTTAGAAAATGATATTCTTAATATGCCCATAGCTTGGAGGAAAGGAGTTAGATCATGCACTCAACATCCCATTGGAAATTTTATTTCTTATGACAAGCTATCACCTACATTTCGTGCATTCACTTCTAGCATCACAGAGATATAAGTTCCTCGGAATATTCAGGAAGCTTTCAAGTATCCTAAGTGGAAGGCGGCAGTCGATGAGGAAGTTCGGGCGCTGGAAAAGAATGGTACATGGGAAATTACTGACCTCCCAAGAGGTAAGAAACCAGTTGGGTGTAAGTGGATTTTCACAGTAAAGTACAAGGCAGATGGTAATGTGGACAGGTATAAGGCTCGGTTGGTCGCCAAAGGATTCACCCAATCCTATGGCATTGACTATCAAGAAACTTTTGCTCCAGTTGCCAAGCTCAATACTGTTCGTGTACTTTTATCCTTGGTAGCTAATCTCGATTGGTTGCTTCACCAACTTGATGTGAAGAATGCCTTCCTCAATGGTGACTTAGAGGAAGAAGTTTACATGGACATTTCTGTTGGACTTGAGACGACATCAAATTTCAACAAGGTTTGCAGACTCCGAAAATCCTTGTATGGTCTCAAACAATCTCCCATGGCCTGGTTTGAACGGTTCACTAAGGTAGTGAAAGGGTACGGATTCGTTCAATGTCAATCCGATCACACATTATTTGTGAAACACTTCCCAGAAGGGAAGCTGGCAATTATCATTGTATATGTGGACGACATAATTTTGACAGGTGATCATGAAGAGAAAATTGACTTACTTAAAAAATTACTGACAAAGGAATTTGAGATCAAGGATCTTGGAAACCTCAAGTACTTTCTCGGAATGGAGATTGCTAGGTCAAAGAAAGGTATAGCAGTCTCACAACGCAAATACGTTCTGGACTTATTGAATGAAACAGGAATGCTAGGATGCAAGCCGGCAGAAACACCTATGGATACAACTGTCAAACTGGAAGAAAGTGATGGAAGTGCGCCAGTTGATAAAGGAAGATATCAACGTCTTGTGGGGAAACTCATCTATCTTTCTCATACAAGGCCAGACATCGGCTTCTCCGTTAGTGTTGTAAGTCAATTCATGAATAATCCAACTGAAAAACACATGACTGCTGTGATCAGAATATTGAGGTACCTCAAGATGACACCGGGAAAGGGTCTCTTCTTTCAAAGAACAACAAAAAAAGAGATTGAGATTTTTTCAGATGCAGATTGGGCAGATTTAGTGACTGATCGGAAATCAACTTCAGGCTATTGTTCATTTGTCTGGGGGAACTTGGTTACATGGCAAAGCAAGAAACAGTCAGTGGTAGCCTGTAGCAGTGCTGAGGCAGAATTTCGTGCTATGGCACAAGGTATCTGCGAGGGAATCTGGTTGAACAGGCTGTTAGAAGAATTACGGGTTCCATTGAAGCATCCCATGGTGTTATACTGCGACAATCAAGCTGCCATCAGTATCGCTAAGAATCCGGTTCATCATGATCGAACAAAACACGTGGAGATAGATCGACACTTTATCAAGGAAAAGATTGAAGAAGGAGTTTTCAAAGTCAGCTACACTCCGACAAATTGTCAAACGGCTGACATTCTCACAAAAGCTCTTGCTCGAGTTAACTTCGAAGATCTGATAGAAAAACTTGGAATGATCAACATCTACAACGCGGCTTGAGGGGGAGTGTTGGAAATCAAGCCCACGTCGTTTTCCTGCCTGTGCATGTTCCTTCCCATATTTAGCATCCTCTGTTTACTTCCCTGAATTAGTGTAATGTACAGCCTTTATTATAATTGATTTAGGAGTAATTCTAGTAAGGTAGTTTATTCACTTTCCATGTAAGGGAAATTCCGTCCGGTGATAGTGTACCATTCCGGAATTGTCTCATATCTGTAGGCTATTTATTTATGCTTTCATTCATTGTAAAAATATCACAGAATGAATTGAGTCTGTGTTCCTCCATAATTTGTCTTCAAATTCTTCATATTTTAGTCTTCAAAATCTTCATCTTTCATATGTTTCAAACTCCATATCCATTTAATCCCCTTTCCTACTCTATTTTACCCATATTCCTACTTCACTCTCCACATTCTCTTTTCATTCCACCACTAAACTCGTCCTTCGCATTGTCCTTCATCATCCAAGCTGTCACCTCAACTTTCATATGCTTCAAAACTCATTATCCATCAGACCTCATACATGGGATCTCGTTCTTCCTGTCTTTGGTTGTTAACATGGCATGGACCACTCTGATGAGAGGAGAGACATAATTTGGAAGATGAGTCAGAAAAATGATCAATAAGTTGATGTGATTGGCCTGTGTTTGAACTCAAAAGTCCTTCATTGCTTCATATTACATAGTGGTTGGCCACTATAATAGCTTTGGCTCCTCCATTGCCCATTGGGACCAGCGGCTTAGTTGGTGCAAGGTATGTACTCTGATGTTGCAACATTAACGTATGACTAGCTGACGTGGTTGAGCGATCCGATGACGAACCAAGGCGCGTAACCGAGATGATCACCTCCTCTTCCTCCTCTGGAGTCTCACAGCCATGGGAGATTCTAGAGATTCCAAAGGTAAGCTACCTTCCATTTGCTGTGGTCATGGCAACAGCTGGGATACTGAGGGCTGCCAGTAAAACTATACCGAGGGGTGTAGGACTGGGTACTGCTTTGAGTCTAAGGATTTCTGCAGAGGAAAGAATTAAAGCAGTGACAAGAGATTTAATATCTAAAACAGGTTGTTTTACTAATTTGGTTAATGATCCAGAAGTTGGTTTTCTCCTACAGTGTGTTTCATTAGCTTTGGTTCGAGGTGATCCAGTTTCTTATCAAGCCTCTCTTCTCGCATGCCTTGCTTCAACATTGTTGACTGAAACCTTTCCCTTATGAAAGTCCTATACAAAAATTCTCAATCACCCACATGATAATTTGGCGCGAAAATGGCAGTTGTGGCAGTGTACCCAGATGGTTTCACTACTCTCAAGCATAATGCTCTGAGATGTGAGTTAAATGAAGAATCAACTCCAAGTCTGTGTTTTTGCTGAGAAAGCCGCATCTTCTCCTCCCATTCAAGCAGTGTTTTCTCCTCTCATGAGTTGAACTGTATGTTTAGGCTCTAAGAAAAATGGGATCCAGTCTTACTATATTTGAATTTGGATTTTAGAATATGTGGACCAGTGAACAGTGGCCTGGACAAGTTAGCCATGGTGAAGGAATACAGTGATCCTGCAGAAGTAGATTCATATGATAGGGGTGTTGCAGATTGAGATGGTCAATATTCAAGTGGGAGGAAATTGAGGTTTGAAAATAGGGAAATGCATGTTAAAGCAAGAGAAAGGAAAACATTAGGGAGTAGCATGGAACCTTTTAGGCATGGATTTGGGCACTATGGTTGGATACCTTCGGATGTCGCTTTAGTCAGTTTTGTGCTTAGCAAAGTAGCTTCAACAAGCTCATGGAATGCTGCCAACACCTTCTCTGCCCCTAATCTCCGTGGTTGTCATTCCTCACCTCCTTCCACTTATGCATGGACTGGATGGTCACCTCTAGCATGGCCACTTTTTGAGCCACGTGTCACCCCCTCAAAATTCTTTTCCTTTGATTTCAAAAATAATTTCCTAACCCCGTTTTGAAATGATTTTCCAACTTTTGGTTTTTAAAATGTTTTCAAGCCATCAAATTTTCCATCCTTAGGGTTTTTAGATACCAACATCTCATTTTTAATAAAATTTGGTCTCCTTTTTTCTTTTTTGGCGAGCCACTTTCGAATCTTCTTTGATTTTCAAAATGTTTTAAAATAAGTGTGAATTTATTTTTCGTAATTCTTGGTGATAGAATTTACAAAATTAATTAATACAAAAATAAACGGGCTTTGGTGGGGACCCTACATCTAATAAATTTCCTTTAAAATAAGAATGGAATTGAAATAATACCATGCATGATATTGGTGCTCCTTTATCTGGTTGGGTGATATGAGTGATATACTTTGTGTTCATTACTATGCACTAATCCCATTTTGTGATAGCGCGTTGCCGTTTGCTGATCAGGTACGCATCCACTTCCACTTCGGTTATCCTCTATTGCATATTCTGATACTCATATATGCATGATTGATTCGAGTATTCATTGATTTTCACATTGATTGTCATGTCAACTTCATCTCATTAGTAGAGACCCGACTTTAGGGACTTAGAGGGGTGCTATGGTCTTTACCGTACCTTCCCGATAAGTAACCTGACTCCCGAACCCGATCCGGTTTTTCGCAGACCACCTTTTCCAAAATAAGGAGTCACACTTAGAGTTTTTCTTTCTTATTTTATTTACCCTTTAAAAATAAAACAAAAATAAGTGGCGACTCCAAGTCATTTTTTGAATAAATAAAATCATTTTCAAAATAAAACTCGAGTTCGCCATCGAGTGGGAAACGCATGAGCCGAAATACGGGGTCCACACATGTCATTTGGTAAAAAATATATATTTTTTTTGGAAAAAACCAATGATTATTCTTTAATTACTTTAAGTAATTATTTAGATTTTTAAATATGGGTTTTAAAATTTTTTATTAAACACTTAATTCCTTAAAAACAAACCGTCCAAAAATTAAAATATATTTCTAACCTTCTCAAAATCATTCCCTTGACCATTAAAACTGAATAATATAAAGTAATTTAATCCAAATTTACTTGATTGTAAGCATTGAGAAAAAAAATTATAGAAAAATATTGAAAAAAAATTCTTTAAAAAAATGATTTTTTTATTTTACTATATAAAATATGAAAAAAAAAAATCAAATATAACTTAAATAAATTAAAATTTTATGTATTTTTAAATTATTTAATTTTTATAAGAAAAAAATATAAAATAAATAAATAAATAAATTTAATATAACATATGAAAATGATCTATTGAATTTATTTTCATTTTCTCTTCCCTTGACCAAAGATAACAAGTAAATTTATGATTAAGA
>JAJJMG010033473.1:0-40761 GCA_022058835.1 Vitis aestivalis var. linsecomii x Vitis rupestris
TGACTCGCTTTTGATTTATTACCTAGTCATTACAATAGATTAAAAATTATGAGATTATATTTTTTTTTATTTAGGCTCAACAATAGAATAAAATTTTTTATGTAAAGGACTCAAACTTAGAACCTTGGTTTAGAATTTCATAAACTTGAATTCAAAAGTTATTGTGTTAAATCCAAAATTTATTTTATTTGATGACCATTTTTAAATACCTATTTTAAAATATTTTATTTGAATTCAAAAAGATTCATTAAACATTTAATGCACCTATTTTATTCGTTTGCATCTTGGTACATATTTGAACTAATTGAAATCTACTACGGTAACCTATGGTGAAAATTTTGTTCAAATTAGGAAAACACCTATCAAAATTAACATAGACAAGCTGACTGGAATTCTTCACATGAAAAGCTAGTGTATATAAGAACCAAAACCCATGATAATTCAAAACAGAAAACAAGTATAATATAGATCAATTACAAACTATGCATATAGTTTATAGAATAATATTAATCTTCAAAGTAGCAACCAATATTATTATCTTATTTGAACATTATTTCCGTCAAATATTTTATAAAGTTTGAATGTTTGTAGATGTAATAATAGAAAGGGTCATGATCTTTTTCTATGTTTAAAAGTTGGGGTCCAAGTCTCAAAACAAGGGAATCGGAAGAAAAAATGCAAGGAATTTATTGAGTATTAATGTGGCATACTCATTGTTGATGTGATAAGGTACAAGAGTCACCATCTACTTTGCCAATGCAACATGAGTTGTAATGTGTTGGTTTTGTCAATGAGCCATTCATCATACTAAAATTCAAACAGAATTGGTAAAATTTTTAACATTAGATTCAAATGGTGGAATGAGATTAAAAGAAATATCCTATTGGATTCAGTGATAAGAGTGGAAAAAGGAAAACATCAGACCAACCAACCATTTTCTTAATCAATCCAACTAATCATCATAAACATAATTACCAGGACCCCTCCAAAATTTGTCCCCCAAATTAGCAGAACCTATTAATTGTACCATCAATTTATAGGATACTCCAATTTTACCCATTAAGTCTCCCCGTAATACCTCCGGTACATATACTAGAGGGTTGGGGCAAAGGTATCACGAAATTAAGCATTGAGAGAATGGCCAGGAAGAAGGTTAAGCTTCAGTGGATTGTCAACGACACCGCTCGTAAAGCCACATACAAGAAAAGAGTGAAGGGTCTGATGAAAAAGGTTAAAGAACTCAGTATTTTATGCGGCGTTGATGCGTGTGCCATCACCTACAGCCCCTATCATCAACAACCTGAAGTTTGGCCTTCCCCCAGTGAGGTCGAACGAGTGCTTGCTGAGTTCAAGAGCCGGCCGGAGAATGACCAAACTAAGAAGGTCCTAAACCAAGAAAATTTCACCTGGCAGAGGATAACCAAAGCGAGGGACGAACTGGGGAAACAGCAGAAGAAAAACAGGAAGAGCGAGATTGAACATCTAAGGACCCAGTGTTTGAGTGGTAAGCGGTTGGAGGGTTTAGACAGCAGAGACCTGGGGGATTTGATGTGGGCCATTGATGATCAGTTGGAGGCAGTAAAGCACAGCATGAGTCTGGTTCCCGTTGCCCGGCCCCAAGTAGCAGGAGCTGGGGGCAGTAGCAGTAGTAATGCAGGCATTGGGGGGACTATTGCTGGTATTGGTGGTGTGGGTGGTGTTAGTGGTGTAGTGGGAGCGGGTGCGAGTATGGGTATGGGTATGGGTGTTTCAAATGTTGGTGCTTTTGCTGGTGTTGGTGCAGTTCTTTCGGGAATTGGCACTTTTTCTGGTGTTGTAGATGCTCCTGCTTATGCTGCTCCTCCAGGTACTACAGATTCAGTTTCAGGCATTGGTGCTCTTTCAGATGTTGGTGGTGGCGGTGTCCCGGGGGTCGTTTCTCTTCCTTTTTCCAGTATTAATGGTGCTGGTGCTGGTGTTGGTGCTGGTGCTGCCGGTAGTGCTATTGGTGCTGCTCAAAAGACCAGTTTTGAGCTCGCCATTGAGGCTCTGGAGAATCAAATATTTATGGAACAAAACCAACAAATCCAGAACGAAAACATGGTCAGTGTATTGGGAGATCAAGAGATGCTACCATTGGACTATGACGTCTCCAATTTCTGGCGCAATCCCTACATTCACTGAGACTTCCATGGTCAGCCTAAAATTTAATCACTATTTGACCTCTTATGTATGTATAATTCCCTCTTTTTTTTCCCCCTAAAATCTGAGGTATTGACTTATGATAATCATGGTTATTCATGCCTGTGGTTTCAGGTAGAGAGTCAGGCAGGCCTGATTAGTGATGAAGAGCTAGTGAGTTCACTTGTTTGAATTCATATCAGATGTATTTGATTGATTGAAATAAAGTCTCCAAAACAGTAAGAATAAAGTCCTGCTAGCTGTTTCTGTTTATTTATATTGTCAGTTCTTGTGTATCTTATTTGTTAAGTGTTGCTACCATACACTGCAAATTAGGTTTCATACATAAGCCACCATTAGATACCGTTTGATAGTGATTAGAAGAAGCTCTTTTAATCTAAAAGACGTTTTTTTCCTTTAAGAAAATAGGTATCTGACAAAATTTAATATCAAATTGGGAAAGAGAGCACATTAATTACACTTCGTTATAATTCTAGATCCTGGATTTTTTAAATAAAATTTATCCCAAAATGTACTTACCATAAACAAATGTGTAAAAGAATCAATAGTTTTATGTTTGAGCCACAATTAATATTCAAAGGGAGATGGTTACTATCTCAACTCTGGTTACTATCTGAACTCCATACATAATCCTTCATAGAAGACTAGAAATACGGTCAACATATATAAGAAATATTTGATTAAAACCAATGAGATGATATCCATAATTGAAAAAAAATAACTTTGATATATTGAAAATTACACATATAACCTTATTTTGACATTTTTATCTTTAAACTTTTTATCCAAAAAGTACTTGATATGAGAAGGAATTTAAAAATTGTTATAGGGTATTTTTGTTCAAATGAGATTATATTTCATTTATGGATGTTATCCTATTGAATTTGTATTTTCCACATCTCTTTTAATCAAATGACCTATATATCACCTAAATTTGGAATTTTTTTTATACCATTTTTCTCTATAATCTAGAAGAAGGAAGCGCATAATAATTACACGCGGTAATAACTATGGATCGTCAATTATATAATAAAAATATCCCAAAGACAATACTTTTCCTTATGAAGGTGTGGTTGAGTAATTATGAATTGCCAATAGCGTTGTAACCAAGGATGAAAATATCGGTAATCACGGATATATCGGTAATTCGATTTTACGGATATATCGGATATATCGGAGATATTTTTGGATATATCAGAGATATATCGGTGAATATTATTGGTAGGCTTAAAATTGTTAAAAACTCATGGAAATGCAAGAAAAACCTCATAATAATATAATTAGAAGTATAATAGACATTTTAAAGTTATTTTATTGAAAATTTTGATATATGTATAACATGATTTATCATATTTGATAATAATATCGTATGCATCGATAAAAATATGAATTTTATAAGTGTACATTTATTATTAAATTACACCTAATATTATGATATTTGATTATAATATGTCTAATTTTAAAATATATATTAATATTAAAATATGATCCATTTAATTCAATTATATTAAACAATATAAAATGAATAATGATATATATATATATATAATTTTTTAATATTTAATTAATTATTAATGATATTAAAAACATTATGAAGAAAATTATATAATTTTTATATTTTTGGTAATTAATTAAAAGACTTTGCATTTAATTATAAAATAATTATAATTAATTTGCTCTTTAAAATATTCTTTTAACATTTTCATACTAAGTTTAAGTATATATATATTGTTTGCACATTATATATCAAGGGGCTAGTTAGCCCAGGTGGTAAGTGGGTGAACCCCAAACCTTTTGGTTTGGGGTTCAAATCCCCTCGGTAGCAGCAAAAAATGGAGACTTGGAGAGGGTACTGCGGCGATTTCTCGCGATAAATCCCGAAATATCGCCGAACCGATATTTCTCCAAGAAATATCGTGTCGAAACCCTTCGATACATGATATTTCGGCGATATATCGCCGAAATATCGCGATATTTTCTTCCTTGGTTGTAACACATCTCAAACAATTCGGTGGAGTGTAATGTTATCCTAAAAAAGTGAGGCTCTAAATCATTAAATAAGAGAAAATGGTAATAAATAGAGAGAAAGAAAGAGAGAGAGAGAATACAAAATAAATGTTCAAATGATGAGATAAATGAAATGAGGGTTCAAAGGGTTTAGTGAGAAAGAAGAGAAAATGACTACTCAAAACATGTTGGTTCAAAGGTCTAAAATTTAGAAAATTGACTTAGCCAAAAATCGAACAAACAAGAAACAAAACAACAATGATAGGATACTTATTATTTAAACTAGTTGAGGTGTGATGAGCATTGTCCTTAAAGTAGATTCGCCCACCTCGGGACATCAACCTCAGTGTAGTAGAGAATCAACATTCTACCTCTAGGATTTAATAGCCTAGAAACCTCGCCTTAGGTGCACATTGGTGGCAAGGGGCAACACAACTCATAACACTTGGGAGATAATTCCTTCAGGTAACGGGATGAATCAACTGCAATTGGAAACTTGCAACAAATCATAGTATGAGAAGTCTGAAAAAGTTGTTGTGTAATTGGGAGGTTGTAAGAGGCTTGAGTGCGGTATGACAGGTTGGTTGTAGCACTCTCGGGTATGGTATGAATGGTTTGTTGCATCAATATACAAGAAGATGCAATGTCAGGTTGTAAGACTAGATGCGGGTGAAAGGCTTCTTATGTAAATTATATAGCCGCAATAGATGAGTAGGAGTAGTAGAAGACTACAACAATAGTAGATGGCTATAATAGCAACAAGTTGCAATAGAAGGCTATAGGAATAAGTACACCAAACTGCAAGAACAAGTGTAGCAGGATATAGACTACAAGATTGTTGCACCAGTGTGATATAGTGATTTGTGCCTAGTTGGTGTATGTCCGGTTGATTGATGTTTAATCAATTGGTGTACTCTGATTTCAGTCCTCAAACGGGAGTAATCAACAAAATTTATAAACCTATTTCACCATATACTAGGGTAGCATTAGCTAACATAGCATAGTGGCTCTAGGATCGTCCACAGGGATGGGTTTTCAAATTACAACTGACATTAATTCAAAAACTGAATTGGTGTTTTTTCTTTTTAGGGTTAGCTTTAAAAGAAAACATAATTATGTTTGAAAAGGTTGGTTTTAAGTGAAACCAAGAATAAAGTAACTGAAATTACTTACAAAGAAAAGTGCTTCTTGGAGTTTCAGATCACTAGGCTTAGGTTCATTATACAAAAAGGGGGATTCCGGTCACTTGAATCTTTTCCTCGCATTGGGGATTTAACATATAGTTATTTCCCAAACCGGTGTGGTACAGATGCTTCCCCTTAATGGGTTCAAACACTAATTCCCTGTCACTGAATCATCTTACAATGGTTCATACCTCTCACCTAGTATTGGCCATTCAAGGTGATCCTTAACCTTGGATTACCCGTTAAAAGCTCGCAAAAGATAACTAATGGATGTCTCCTAGGAGTCCAAAAGCTTACCAAGTGTTGGCTATTCTAGAAAATCCTACCTTTAAACCACCTCCCAGAGGCTTGCAAGAGATAAACTAGTGTATCTCAATGGATGGAGACCACTTCCCTTACCAAGTGTTGGCCTAGGTGATTTTAAGTTAACTAAAAAGATAAAAACCATTAACGGGTCATACTTTCTCTTCATTAAAAATTGAAACAACAAAACTACCAATTTTGCATTTGGAACCTTACCCAGCTTCCTTCACTCAAAGAACCAGAAAGCCTAGCCACTCATCCTCTGGGAAAACATCCTAAGAGTGTAATTTGCTAGAAATAAAAATAAAAGAGAAAACAAAATGAGTAGGTAAGGCAGAGCAAAGCTCTGTGTATTAATTTCTGAAAACTATACAAAGTGTTGTCTCTGAGAAAAACTCCTGAGCCGTTCATTAAAAGAAAATTACAATAGATTATATAGAGAGGCTATTCACCCCTCCTTATAACTTCCTAACCAAGAAAACTTGTCATTGGTGGGTTACAAGGAGAAAATAGGGATTTATACACTAATATCTGAAGATAGATATCAAACGGAGTTGGTGCGCAAATATCTCAAATTATAGGTGGATTTCGCAAGTTCAAATGCAACTTGCGAAAATTTCGCAAGTTGAAAGTATCCATTTCACAAGTTGTGAAAATCTCCTGCAACTCATCAGCTCTCTGTCTTGCAGCGATTCCTTTCCCTTTTCTATTTTGCAAGTTGCGAAAATTTCGCAAGTTGGATACCACAACTTGCGAAATTGTTGCATGGTTGCTTTCTTCTGTGCTTTTCCTCCTTGCATCCTCGTTTGGTTTTGGCAAAGGGTTATGAAGCTCCAAAGCTTAGTTTCTTCATGAATTTGAGCTTCAACTTGGTTTGCTATGAACTATACAAAGATCTCCCTCATTCTTGGATTGCTTTGGTGATAAAAAAGCTATCAAAAACACCAAAACTTAACACAATTTGATTAGAAACGATTGCAAGGGTCTTTAACATGCCAATTGAGTTAAAAGGCAATAACTACTACTCAAAAGTGTTTAAAAGAGTTAATTACAAGCTATAAAATAGCACTTTTTGAGTAGTAATCACTCCCCCCAACCGACATATTACTAGTCCCTTAGCAATGATTGAGAGAAAAATAAAAATAAACAGTACTATAATTTACAAAATCATGTTGATCACTTCAAAAAATTTCAAGTGGCATGATGATCAAACTCTCACATGGAACATTAAAGATATAAAACTCAAACTTCAACAAGAGTTATCAAATAACTTGCCTAATCACAATTCATAAAGAGAAGACATTATGCAAATTTAAGCTTTAAAAGAATTTCCACTCCCTAAGGTCAATCCTTACTCTTCCATAAAAATCTAAGTGTTACTTATTAGTTTCCGAATATAGTATGCTAAACTAATCTCTCCTTCCAACCTAGTTCTTTTTCAAATCTTAGCAAACTGATCGACCTCCAATAGGCTAAGAACGCACCTCATTTATTTCACACTTTTTTTTTTTCCTTGTAGGAGTACAAAGCTAAAGGTATTGTTTTCTAAATTGTCCATGTAACGGGGGTCCATCGATGACTTCCAACCAATCAAGGTTTAGGGCATCAAGCTTTAAGGATCTTTCAACCACTAACTCCTCGGATTTTACCCCAGACTTTTGAGATTGGAATTCAATACCCAAGCACTTATAATATGTTAAACTCCACCTATTCACCCTTGTAACGAGCATTGAGGTTGGTGACTCCCAACCAATGAAGGCTTAGGGCACCAGGTTTTAAAGATTTTCACCATATACCCCTCAGACCTTGCTCGGGTTTCAAGGAAAGTATAACATTTTTTCTCAAAGGCTCATTGGCCTTTTATAAGGTGTCCCAACACTATTAAAATGAGGTCAAAGGTACCAAGTCTAAATTTTCTTAAGTCAAGGGGGTGAAATAGTTTTTCATCTTATAATCGGAACCTAGTGTGCACAATATGTGAATAGCTTAAAGTGGAAGAACTAAGGTTGAATTCAATAGAAGTTTCAGCAATTCATCAACTTTAGTAAGCATAATACAAACTCTAAGTCAAGTAAAAAGACAAAAATTCAATTTATCCCTTTTCATTTTGAAAATTTTTCCTTAATAACCATGGAGAGTAGAATAAAAACTTTAAAAAATTTTAAAAATTAAGCAAAAAGCAACTAAATTATCAAAATGACTTAGCATTAATAACAAAACTTCCTTCCTCAACTCTCTCCCCAACCAAATTGAACATTGCCCCCAATGTAGCAAGAGCGATTGAAAATACAGGGAGGAAGTGGTACCTCTTGAGTGACATGGAGTTTGAGTCGTATAGGAGAAACCACATGATTAAAAAAAAAAAAAATGAGTAGAAGAAATAAAATAAAATAAAAGTATGCCAAGTATACTACAAAATGATGGATATGTATTACTTTAAGAAAGCACAATATGAACTATGCACAAGTAATACATCCAATCCCAGTATATAAAACATAAAAAACATGGGATTAAGAGTTCTACTATAATAAGTAAATACAAAAAGTAGGTAGATGATTAGGTAGTGGTGGGAGGATCATGTGGAGACGATGGCTTTGCTGTGGTAGTCTAAGTGCTTTGGATTGGAGTCTCGATCTCTACTGTAGTAGTATCCTCATGGGGCTGTAGGCTCTGATGGACCAGGCATATCATGCTCAGGTGGCGACAAAATACCCAAATACTGCTGTATCTGCCTAAAGATGGCAGTATGCTGGGTTTGCGTGGCAATAAGCTGATCCTGATGTGCACGTATGACTGCTATCTGCTGGGCAAGAACACTTTGAGTGGTAGTCAATGTCTGCAATGTATGACATAGGCCTTTGAACTCTGAAGCGGATATGGTGATAGTAGACTCAGATGGAGGAGGTGCTGATGTAGTTGGTACAATTAGTGGGGTTTCAGGAGTGGTAGGAGGAGCAGAAGATGTAGCCTCAGGCATGGGCATTGTAGAAGGTGCTGTAGGGGCAGGTGGTATGATCTCTGCAGGTATCTCAGCCTACTATGCCTATGGTGGCTGCTCATCCTATGGTAACTCCGGAGGTGCTGGCCTAGTTAGGGCTCCTAGAGGTGCAACATAAGCCGTCAAATGATTCCATTTGTCCAGAGTGAATAGCTCTCAGCAAATGTGTCGACACTCAAGATGAGGCTAAAAAAAATAACCCAAATGCTCTAATATCTGATAGAGCAGCCTAGGAAAAAGTAGTGGAATGGCATATGCTCTCTGTAGCTTTTTCCTGTGGACTTTCTCTTCAAAGTAAAGAAGAGATGTCATAATCAAATGATAAGGGCCAAAGTAAAAACCCTCTGATATCCTGAATAAGGCCTCCAATATAGCTCCTCTCCTCTGCACCATATGCTGAAGTGGAAATATGTTAGAACGCAACACCATATCCAGAAGAAACATCCCAGGTAGAAGCTCATTCCTAAGAAGAAATGAACACGTAGAGGTCCCCCTGGACAATATATGGACCATGTCCCTCTGAGAAAAATGAGCCCACTCTCTGTAATTTGCTGGGCTCACAGGCTCATTTGGAATGTGCAAGGCCTCTACAATGTGTCTGGCTCCTAAAATACCATGGCGTCCATCAATAGTGAAGTGGATGACAGTAGGATCCCGGACACGACGTGTAGTCATAGACTGATAAAAGTTTAATGCTATTCGGGGATAAAAGAAATCACTAGGAGTCATTAGGTGCTCCAAATAGTATCTCTGCAGTAGGTGGAATGAATCTATGAGCTCTGGCTGGTGTCTGAAAGTCTCCATATCAAAGCATAGCTCGGAGTGGAATGACCTAGCTCGGTGATTTCGTGCCCAACTGGTGTATGTTCTGTTGATTGGTGTTCAATCAACTGGTGTACCTTGATTTCGGTCCTTAGACGGGAGTAATCAACAAAATTTATAAACCTATTTCACCATGTACTAGGATAGCCTCAGCTAGCATAGCATAATGGCTCTAGGATCGTTCATTGGGATGGGTTTTCAAATTACAACTGATATTAATTCAAAGCTGAATTGGTGCTTTTTCATTTCAAGGTTAGCTTTAAATGAAAACATAAAGATGTTTGAAAAGGTTGGTTTTAAAGTGAAACCGATAATAAAGTAACGGAAATTACTTACAAAGAAAAGTGTTTCTTGGAGTTTTTGGATCACTGGGTTCAGGTTCCTATTACGAAAAAAGAGTTCCAGTCACTTGAATCTTTTCCTCGCATTGGGGATTTAACATATAGTTATTTCCCGAACAGGTGTGGTACAGATGCTTTCCTTTTATGGATTCAAACACTAATTCCCTGTCACTGAATCATCTTACAATGGTTCATACCTCTCACCTAGTATTGGCCATTCAAGGTGATTCTTAACTTTAGATTACCCATCAAAAGCTCACAAGAGATAACTAATGGATGTCTCATTGGAGTCCAAAAGCTTACCAAGTGTTGGCTATTCTAGAAAATCCTACCTTTAGACCACCTCCCAAAGGCTCGCAAGAGATAAACTAGTGTAACTCAATGGACGGAGTCCATTTGCCTTACCAAGTGTTGGCCCAGGTGATTTTAAGGCGTTTTAAGTTAACTAAAAACATAAAACCATTAACGGGTCACACTTTCTCTTCATTAAAAGTTGAAACAACAAAACTTCCAATTTTTGCATTCGGCACCTTACCCAACTTCCTTCACTCCAAGAGACAAAAAAAAAAAAAAAAATCCTAGCTACTCATTCTTTGAGGAAACATCCTCAGAGCTTGTTTGGCTAGTGAGAAAAATACAATCAAAATGAGTAGGTAAGGCAGAGCAAAACTCTGTGTATTACTTTCTTCAAAACTATACAAAAGTTGGTCTCTAAGAATAAACTTGAGATCCTCTCTAAAAGAAAATTACAAATGATATATAGGAGGTTATTCACCATTTCTTCTTACTTTCTAACTAAGGAATCCTATGATTGGTGGATTACAAGGAGATAATAGGGATTTAAACAACAAATATCTGAAGAAAAAATCTAAAAAAGTCGGTTGCAAATATCTGGGAGCACACAGATGGATTTTGCAGCTTGGAACATGACTTGCAAAAATTTTGCAAGCTGAAAGTGTCCATTTCGCAAGTTGAATTTTGTGATTTCGCAGCTTACGAAATTGTCTTTCAGCTTGGTGCGGTTGTCTTCCAATGGCCATAACTTCTTCATTTTAGCTTTGATTTGTGCACTGTTTGAAGCGTTGGACTCCTGTCTTCCTAAGCTTCAAAACGAAATATAGTATGCATATAATGGACTTCAGGAAGGAATCTGAGACTCTGTAGTAGGCGGCTGAGGCTGTGGACTTGTAATGAGCATTGAGGTCGGTGACTCCCAACCAATGAAGGCTTAGGGCACCAGGTTTTAAAGATTTTCACCATATACCCCTCAGACCTTACTCAGGTTTCAAGGCAAGTAAAACATTTTTTCTTTCTTTCTCTTTTTTTTTTTTTCCCAAAGGCTCATTGGCCTTTTATAAGGTGTCCCAATACTATTAAATGAGGTCAAAAGTATCAAGTCTAAATTTTCCTAAGTTCAGGGGGTGAAATAGTTTTTCATCTTATAATTAGAACCTAGTGTGCACAGTGTGTGAATAGCTTAAAGTGGAAGAAATAAGGTTGAATTCACTAGAAGTTTCAACAATTCATCAACTTTAATAAGCATAATACAAACTCTAAGTCAAGTAAAAAAGACAAAAATTCAATTTCTCCCTTTTTAGTTTGGAAAATTTTCCTTAATAACCATGGAGAGTAGAATAAAAATTTAAAAATTAAGCAAAAACAACTAAATTACTAAAATAACTTAGCATTAAAAGCAAAACTTCCTTCCTCATTTCTCTTCCCCCCAACCAGGCTGAACATTGCCCTTAATATGGCAAGAACGATTGAAAATATAGGGAGGAAGTGGTACCTCTTGAGTGACATGGAGTCTGAGTCGTATAGGAGAAACCTCATGATTAAAAAATAACAAAAAAATTATGAGTAGAGGAAATAAAATGCTATTATGCCAAATATACTAAAAAATGATGGATATGTATTACTTTAAGAAAGTACAATATGAACTATGAACAAGTAATACATCCAATCCCAGTATATAAAACATAAAAAAACATGGGATTACGAGTTCTACTATAATAAGTAAATACAAAAAGGTAGGTGGATGATCAGGTAGTGGTGGGAGGATCGTGTGAAGACGATGGCTTGGCTGTGGAAGTCTGAGTGCTCGGGATCGGTGTCTCGATCTCTCCTATAATAGTCTCCTCATGGGGCACAGTCTGCTCTGCTGGAGGATTGTCCTGGGATGGATCTGTAGGCTCTGATGGGCCAGGCATATCATGCTTAGGTGGCGATAAAATACCCAAATGCTGCTGCTATATTTGCCTAAGGATGGCAGTATGCTGGGTCCAGGTGGCAATAAGCTGATCCTGATGTGCACTTACGACTGCCATCTGTTGGGCTAGGACGTTTTGAGTAGCGGTCAATGTCTGCAATGTATGACATAGACTTCTGAACTCTGAAATGGCTATGGTGATACTAGACTCAGATGGATGAGGCGCGGATGTAGTTGGTACAACTGGCGGAGTCCTAGGAGTGGTAAGAGGAGCAGAAGATGTAGCCTCAGGTGTGAGCACTGTAGAAGGCACTACGGGGCAGGTGCTATGATCTCCGTAGGTATTTTAGCATACTGTACCTGCTGTGGCTACTTTGGCTGCTCGTCCTGTGGTATATCTGGATGCTCTGGTCTAGTTGGGGCTCCTGGATGTGCAACATAAACTTTCATATTAGTCCATTTGTCGAGAGTGAATATCTCTTGGCAAATGCGTCTACGCTCAAGCTGAGGCTCAGAAGGATAGCCTAAATGCTCTAATATCTGACAGAGCAGCCTAGGAAAAAGCAGTGGAATGGCATCTGCTCTCTATAGCTTCTTCCTGTGGACCTTCTCTTCAAAGTAAAGAAGAGCGGTCATGATCAAATGATGAGGGCCAAAGTAAAAACCCTTTGATATCCTGAACAAGGTCTCCAGTATAGCACCCCTCCTTTGCACCATATACTGAAGTGGAAATATGTTGAAGCATAGGAGCACATCCAGAAGAAACATGTTGGGCGGAAGCTCCTTCCTCAAAAGAAACGAGCGTGTGGATGTCCCCCTAGACAATATACGAACCATATCGCTCTGAGAAAGATGAGCCCACTCTCTGTAATATGCTGGACTCACATGTTCATATGGAATGTGCAGGGCCTCTGCAATATGTCTGGCTCCTAAGATACCATGACATCCATCAATAGTGAAGTGGATGATAGTAGGATCCCGGATGTGATGCGTAGTCATAGACTGATAAAAGTCTAATGCTATTAGGGGATAGAAGAAATTCCTTGGAGTCATCAAGTGCTCCAAATGGTATCTCTGCGGTAGGTGGAATGAATCTCTAAGCTCCGGCTGGTGTTTGAAAGTCTCTCTATCAAAACATAGCTCGGAGTGGAATGGCCTAACCCGGCAATCCAAATTTTCTTCTATGGGTGGCTGAGTAACCATAGGTTGCCTGATAATCACTTCTGGAGTCATCCCAGAAGGAATCTGAGACTCTGTAGTAGGCGGTTGAGGCTGTGGAGGCTTTGATAGCTCTACTAGACCTAAGACTCTGGCTTTCTTCGCAGGAGGGCGACTAACTGACTTCTTGGGGCGTGAAGAGCTTGCCTCTGGTGTAGTGGGTGGTCTCCTGGTCTTATATCTTTGCTGAAGAGGATTAGGCGGCGCTCCATCCTTGAAAGGTGGCATGGCGGGTGGTTGTGGAGGCTCAGTCATGGAGTCTCGCATAGGTGAGGCTCTCGGTCTATTGTTGCGGGATGATGGAGATGGGGTCTTGGCTCCTCTAGTTTTGGCCATGGCTGAAGTGAAGAGGTTCCAGAGGGTAGGCGGAGGTGTGTGGGGTGTTTTTCTTCAGACCCACATCCTATGGACTTCCTTTGGAGAGGGTCCTCTAATATTCTTGAGTTTCACAACTTGAAGAGGTTTTTCGTAGGTTAAAATAGCCGTGGGAAATAAAAATTTAGGAAATTAAAGGTTTAAATAGGTATTCACATGATAGTTGACATTTACGCAGCTGGAGGGTCATTTCACAGCGTGATGGAGATTTCGTAGCTAGATGGAGATTTCGCAAGTGATTTCGCAACTCATTTCGCAACTGCGAAATGGACTTTGGGGCCTTAACATGCAAAATTTTGCTTTGGGGATTTTGCAACTCATTTCGCAGCTGCGAAAATTTTCACAACTAGGCTCTTTAGCTTGTGAAATTTTTTCGCAGGATAACCCCATTTTCGCAGGATGACCTCATTTTCGCAGGATGACTCTTTAGCTTGCGAAATTTTTTCGCAGGATAACCCCATTTTCGCAGGATGATTTTTATTTTGCGAAATTTTCGCAAGTAAAATAAATTCCTCTATTTTTCTCCTTCTTTGGTTCTTTGTGGCTTCCCTTCACTTCCTTTGAAATTCCTCTTGATTTTGATCATTCAAAAAGTCTAAGTTATGTCAAAATAAAATAAATCAAAGCTAAGATCAAAATTAAAACAATTAATAAACTTTTTAAATTAACAAAATTAAAACAAAAACATGGACTTTGATTAGTCTTCAAAAAGACTAAGTCCATCTAACCGCTTTTTAGTTAAGATTTCTGTGGCTCAAGGAAGCTGACTTCCTCCTTGTCTTGATTGAATGACTCCATGAATGGTTTGAGACGGTGGCCATTGACTTTGAAAGTGTCCGTGCTGTTGGAATTTAGTAGTTCCACCACTTCATTGAGATGCACTTGGTGAATAATGAAAAGACCTATCCATCTTGACTTTAGCTTTCCAGGAAAGATATGGAGCCTAGAGTCATAGAGTAAAACTCTTTGTCCCTTTTGAAATTCTTTGTTGGAGATTAATTGGTCATGCCACCTCTTCATCCTCTATTTTGCAACTTTGGAATTGATGTAGGCATCATTTCTTAATTCCTCCATCTCATTAAGGTTTTAAGCACCTCTTTATCCCGGCTCTGGTCAAGTCCATGTTTACCTTCTTAATTGCCTACCAAGCCTTATATTCAACTTCCACAGGGAGATGGCATGCTTTGCCATAGACTAGGCGATAAGGAGACATGCCAAGAATAGTCTTGTAAGCTGTTCTATATGCCTATAGTGAATCATGGAGCTTAATAGACCAATCTCTTCTGCTCGTGTTCACCACTTTCATCAATATATTCTTGATTTCCCTGTTTGCTAACTCAACTTGCCTGGAAGTCTGAGGGTGCTAAGGTGTAGCTACCTTATGCTTCACCCCATACTTGGCTAAAAGAGTTTCAAAAGGCTTGTTGCAAAAATGAGTACCCCCATCACTGATTATGGCCTTGGGCACACCAAATCTTGAGAAGATGTTCTCTTTGAGAAACTTGAGAACAACTCTGTGATCATTATGTTTACATGGGATTGCCTCAACCCATTTAGAAACATAGTCTACCCCCACCAAAATGTAAGAGTTACCAAAAGACATTGGGAAAGGTCCCATGAAGTCAATGCCCTAAACATCAAAGAGATCAACTATTAAAATGGGGTTCATAGGCATTTGATTTCTTTGTGTCAGCGTCCCAAGCCTTTGGCATCTATCACAGCTCTTACACATGGTGTGGGCATCTTTGAAAAGTGATGGCTAACTAAAACCTGATTGCAACACCTTCATGGCTGTTTTTTGAGAAGCAAAGTGGCCTTCACATGCACTTTCATGGCAATGACTGAGGATTCCTTGTTGCTCTTCTTCAGGAACACACTTCCTTATTATTTGATCTGCACAATACTTGAAAAGAAAAGGTTCTTCCCAATAGTAGGCATGAATCTTTGCAAAGAAGTGCTTCCTATTTTGTGCTTTCCACTCACTTGGAACTTCACCAGTAACTAGATAGTTAGCAATATGAGCATACCAAGGAGCATTTTCTAGCAACATGAGTGATTTCTCTGGAAAGTCATCATTAATAGGTGAAACATGGGAATTATGTGCTATAGCTAACCTTGAAAGGTGGTTAGCTACCACATTCTCCACTCCTTTCTTATCTTTGATTTGGAGATTGAACTCTTGTAGTAAGAGAATCCATCTAATCAACCTTGCTTTTGCATCTTGCTTTGTCAATAAATACTTCATGGCTGAATGGTCAGTGAAAACCACAATGAAAGACCCTACTAGATAAGCACGAAACTTGTCTAAAGCAAACGCTACAGCCAACAATTCTTTCTCTATGGTTGTGTAGTTCCTTTGCGTTTCGTTCAATGTTTTGCTCGCATAATAGAACACATAGGGCTTTCCATCTTCTCTTTGACCAAGAATAGCTCCTATAGCAAAGTCACTGGCATCACACATCACTTCGAAAGGTAATTTCTAGTTAGGAGCCCTCACTATTGGAGCGGTTGTCAAGAATGGCTTCAGCTACTCAAAACTCCTTTGACATCTCTCATCCCATACAAACTTAGCATCTTTACCCAATAATTCACAAATAGGCTTTCAAAGTTTAAAGAAATCTTTTATAAACCTCCTGTAGAATACTGCACGGCCAAGGAATTGCCTTACTCCTTTTACAATTGTTGGGGGTGGCAATCTGATAATAATTTCCACCTTTGCTTTATCAACTTCAATGCCTTTCTTGGAGATGATGTGGCTAAGGACAATTCCTTGCTGTACCATAAAATGGCATTTCTCCCAGTTAAGCACTAAGTCCTTTTCAATGCATCTGTTCAGAACCACTTCCAAGTTAACTAAGCATTCCTCAAATGTACTTCCATAGATGGTGACGTCTTCCATAAAAACCTCCATAATTCACTCCACCATATCACTGAAAATACTCAACATACATCGTTGGAATGTTGCAGGTGCATTGCATAAACCAAAAGGCATTCTTCTGTAGGCATATGTTCCAAATGGACATGTGAAAGTGGTCTTCTCCTGGTCTTCAACATCGATTTCTATTTGAAAATACTCGGAGTAGTTGTCCAAGAAACAATAGAAAGGATGGCCTGAGACTCTCTCCAACACTTGATCAATAAATGGCAATGGAAAATGATCCTTCCTTATCATAGTAGGGGCTTCAAATTAAGCTTTGGGGTCTCCTCTTTAGCAGCTTTCTTGTGCCTCCCTTTTATTTAACAAAGTTAGAATTTCTTCTCTTCTCCTCCAAACTTGTAGAGTAGTAAGCAAATCTGAGGATTCAGGCAACCCTTCTTCAAGATCCCCAAGACTTTCATTCAACTTCTCTTGCATTTTCTGATTATAATGCTCCTCCACTAGAGTGTCAATGATGCACACCTCTTTTGGACCTTCCTCTTCTTTCGGAGTGATTGGCTTTTTGGACATATAGAAGATATTAAGTTCCAATGTCATGTTGCCAAACGTGAGTTGCATGAGTCCATTCCTATAATTTATGATTGCGTTTGATGTAGCTAGGAATGGCTTTCCAAGTGTGATAGGAACATAATTAGCTTCCTTGACAATTGGGCGTGTATCAAGAACAACAAAGTCTACTGGATAGTAGAAATTGTCAACTTGAACTAAGACATCTTCAATTATCCCTCTTGGAATTTTCACTGATCTATCCGCTAGAGATAGAGTGATTGATGTTGGCTTCAATTCACCAAGTCCCAATTGCTTGTAGACAGAGTATGGTAGCAAATTCACACTTGCTCCCAAGTCTAACAAAGTTTTCTCCACTATAGTTCCTCCAATCATGACTGAGATGGTAGGGCAACCCAGATCTTTGTACTTCAATGGAGACTTGCACTGTATGATAGCACTTACTTGCTCAGTCAAGAAGGCTTTCTTATTCACATTCATCCCTCTTTTGATAGTACACAAGTCCTTTAGGAATTTTGCATAAGTTGGCACTTGTTTAATCATATCTAGCAATGGGATGTTGACCTTCACCTGTCTTAATACTTCAAGAATTTATGATGCATTTCTGATTCCCTTTTTCCCATGCAAAGCTTGAGGAAAAGGTGGAGGTGTGTGTTTCTTCATCACATCTCCCTTGATAACTACTTTCTTCGGATTTGCATTCATTGTTGAATCACGGTCCTCTTTCCTTTCACTGCTATCTTTCTTTTTTCCTTTGATTTCCTCCCTCTTCTCTGTCTCTTCTTCTTCCTCCTCAACATGTGGCTTGGGTGTTGGCAGCTTAACCTTTTTACCACTCCTTAGAGTGATCAAGGCTTTGACGTCTCTCACCTGTGAAGACTCTCTTTCATGAGCTTCCACTTCATGGATACCCTTAGGGTTTTGGTGAGGTCGAGAAGGAAATCTCTCCTTCTCTTGCACTGTGTTAAGGTTAGTGAGCCTTAAGATTGAGTATTGGAGATTATCTATCTTCTGAGATAAATCGTTTTGCATTCCATCCACCATTTTATTTAATGTATTCTCTACGCTGTTAATTCTTTGACTGAGTTGAGCATTGATAGATTTTTGATCTCCAACAAAATATCCCATGACCTTGCTTAGATTCACCATTGCTTGCTCAAGATTTGAAGCTTGTTGAGATGCTTAGCCTGGCTGGGTATACTGAGGTGCTCTTGGCTTCCAGGAGAAATTTGAATGGTTCCTCCAATTTGAGTTGTAGGTATTACCATATGAAGCATTGTTATTGGGTTTGAATTGTTCAATGACATTTGCTTGATCTCCAAACATTTCTCTAATAGCTGGAATTGTAGGACACTCCTCCACCAAGTGCTCATAAGATTGACAAATAGGACATGGCGTGACTTGCACTGGTGTTTCAGCAACGACTTGCACTTCACGTATCTTTTTCAGTTCTAGCTTCTCCAATCTTCTTGTCATAGCTGCAACTTTTTCTTTCATGTCACTATCTTCACTCAAGGTATACATCCTAGCCTTAGCATTAAAGGCATTTGGTTGAGACTTCGTCTTCCCCACTTCTCCTTTATTCGGTTCATCCCATCCCCTTGAAACTTCAGCCACATAACTCAAGAAGTCCATGGCTTCCTCTGGATTCTTACTCATGAAATCTCCTCCACACATAGTCTCGAGGAGTTGTTTCATTGAGGAAGACATTCCGTCATAAAAGTAACTCACCAATAGCCATGTATCAAAACCATGGTGAGGACAAGCATTGATGGCTTCCATGTATCTCTCTCAACACTCATAGAATTTCTCATTCTCTTTAGTTGAGAAGTTTGAAATTTGCCTTTTCAAGCCATTTGTCCTATGAGTAGGGAAAAATTTCTTGAGGAATTCAGCTTGCAAATCAGTCTAAGTTCGGATACTCCTTGGCCTTAAAGAATTAAGCCAAATCTTGACCCTATCCTTCAAAGTAAAAGCAAATAGCTTTAACCTCATCTAGTCGATTGAAGCTTCTTCCTCTTGGAATGTATTACAAACATCTTCAAATTCCTTGATATGTGCATAGGGATTCTCACTTTCCATCCCATGGAAAGTAGGTAGAAGCGAAACAATATACGGTCTAATTACTAGCTGCTCTATAGGGGGCACTATATATGATGGTGCACTCATACGAGGTGGATGCATGCGGTCCCTCATTGATCTGAATGCATTAGGATTGTCCTGGTGACCATGGTGACTATGCTGATCTTCAGGTGTAGCTTCCATGAGGTTCAAGCACAATTCTAACTCCGTTTTATGAGGTGTTTCAATTTTCACAAGTCTTCCTCCACTGTCTCATATCCAATATGGCATACACAACTAGTAACAACTGTAACAAAAACAAAGAAACCAAAAAAAACAAAACTACAAAAAGACTAAGATTGACTAAGACTAAATTAAAAGATATGCTAAAATATGAACAAGGAAAAAAAATAAAAATAAAAAGAGTTAGTAAAATGAAAGAAAAAATCACCAAACTTGTGATGAAGATCACAAGTTCTCTGAAAAGATGATATCACTGTAAAGTTGGCACCATTCCTGGCAGCGGCGTCATTTGATTTCGTGCCTAGCTGGTGTATGTCCTATTGATTGGTGTTTAATCAATTGGTGTACCTTGATTTCAGTCCTTAGACGGGAGTAATCAACAAAATTTATAAACCTGTTTCACCATGTACTAGGATAGCCTCAGCTAGCATAGCATAGTGGCTCTAAGATCGTTCACTGGGATGGGTTTTCAAATTACAACTGATATTAATTCAAAGTTGAATTGGTGTTTTTTCATTTCAAGGTTAACTTTAAATGAAAGCATAAAGATGTTTGAAAAGGTTGGTTTTAAAGTGAAACCGATAATAAAGTAATGGAAATTACTTACAAAGAAAAGTGTTTCTTAGAGTTTTTGGATCACTGGGCTCAGGTTTCTATTACGAAAAGAGAGTTCTAGTCACTTGAATCTTTTCCTCGCATTGGGGATTTAACATATAGTTATTTCCCAAACCGGTGTGGTACAGATGCTTCCCTTTTATGGATTCAAACACTAATTCCCTGTCATTGAATCATCTTGCAATGGTTTATACCTCTCACCTAGTATTGGCCATTCAAGGTGATTCTTAACTTTGGATTACCCGTCAAAAGCTCGCAAGAGATAACTAATGGATGTCTCATTGGAGTCCAAAAGCTTACCAAGTGTTGGTTATTCTAGAAAATCCTACCTTTAAACCACCTCCCAAAGGCTTGCAAGAGATAAACTAGTGTAACTCAATGGACGGAGTCCACTTGCCTTACCAAGTATTGGCCCAGGTGATTTTAAGGCATTTTAAGTTAACTAAAAACATAAAAACCATTAACGGGTCACACTTTCTCTTCATTAAAAGCTGAAACAACAAAACTTCCAATTTTTGCATTCGACACCTTACCCAGCTTCCTTCACTCCAAGAGACAAAATGAAGAAGCCTAGCCACTCATTCTTTGAGGAAACATCCTTAGAGCTTGTTTGGCTAGTGAGAAAAATACAATCAAAATGAGTAGGTAAGGCAGAGCAAAGCTTTGTGTATTACTTTCTTCAAAACTATACAAAAGTTGGTCTCTGAGAACAAACTCCCCGAGATTCTCTGTAAAAGAAAATTACAAATGACATATAGGAGGTTATTCACCCTTTCTTCTTACTTTATAAGTAAGGAATCCTATGATTGGTGGATTACAAGGAGAGAATAAGGATTTAAACAACAAATATCTGAAGAAAAAATCTAAAAGAGTCCGTCATAAATATCTGGGAGCACACAAATGGATTTTGCAGCTTGGAACATGACTTGCGAAAATTTCACAAGCTGAAAGTGTCCATTTCGCAAGAAAAGGTTGATTTTGCAAGTTGAATTTTGTGATTTCGCAGCTTGCGAAATTGTCTTTCAACTTGGTGCGGTTATCTTCCAATGGCTATAACTTCTTCATTTCAGCTTTGATTTGTGCACCGTTTAAAGCGTTGGACTCCTGACTTCCTGAGCTTCGAAACAACATATAGTATGCATATAATGGACTTCAGGAAGTGATCGAAATGTGTCCTACAGTTTCTATTCTCTTGGATTTCTTCATGTTAGATTCCTCTCTCTATTTTTCCTCGCATTCTTGATTTGCTTTTGAAAAAGGACTAAAAAGCTCCAAATCTTGGATTCTTCATGTAAATGAGCTTCCATTTTCTTTGCCATGGATTATACAGAGCTCTCCCTCAATCTTAGATTGCTTTGGTGATCAGAAAGCAATTAAAAATACCAAAACTTAACACAATTTGATTAGAAACGATTGCAAGGGTCCTTAACATGGCAATTGAGTTAAAAGGTAATAACTATTACTTAAAAGTGTTTAAAAGAGTTAATTAAAAGCTATAAAATAGCACTTTTTAAGTAGTAATCACTCGGCAATCCAAATATCCCTCTATAGGCGGCCGTGTAACCATAGGTCGCATGATAATCCTTTCCAAAGTCATCCCAGAAGGAATCTGAGACTCTGTAGTAGGTGGCTGAGGCTGTGGACGTGTTGATGACTCTCCTGGGCCTGAAACTCTGGTTTTCTTTGCAGGAGGGCGACGAACTGATTTCTTGGGGCGCGAAGTTCTTGTCCCAGGTGTAGTGGGTGGTCTTCTCGTCTCGTACCTATGCTAAAGAGGACTAGGTGGCACTCTACCCTTGGAAGGTGAAATGGTAGAGGCCTGTGGAGCCTCAGACATGGAATCTTGCGCAGGTGAAGCTCTAGGTCAGGTGTTACAAGTTGATGGAGACGCGACTTGGGCTCCTCTCGTCTTGGCCATGGCTGAAATGGAGAGGCTCGTGTTCCACAGGGTACGCAGAGGTGAGCGAAGTGGTCCTCTTCAGACGCACGACTTCTGGGCTTCCAATGGAGGGGATGCTTTGAAATTTTTGGGCTTCGCAACTTGGAGGGCTTTTTCACAACTTGGAGTGGCTGTGCGAAATGAAAAATGAGAGAATCAAAGGTTTAAATAGAAATTTAAATGACGATTGGTATTTTCGCAAGTTGGACTGAATTTGCAAGTTGGTTCGCAAGTTGCCCCATTTCGCAACTTGATTCGCAACTGCGAAATTGGATTTTGAACTTGCGAAATGGCACACATGTGCTTGGAGGTGTTTTTGCAGGCTGCGAAAATTTTCGTAAGTTGAATAGTGGACTTGCGAAATTAAGCTTTGAGGATTTTGCAAGTTAGCCCCCATTTTCGCAAGTTGGAATTTCAACTTGTGAAATTTTCGTAAGTTGAAATATTGCTTTGTTTTTCAGGCTTTTTCTCCTTCTTTGGTTCTTTAAGGCTTTCCTCCAATTCCTTTGAAGTTCCTCCTATTTTGATCATTCAAAAAGTCTAAGTTATGTCAAAATAAAATAAATTAAGGCTAGAATTAAAATTAAAACAATTAATAAATCTTTTAAATCAACAAAATTGAAACAAAAATATGGACTTTGATTAGTTTTCAGAAAGACTAAGTCCATCTATCCCCTTTTTGGTTAAGAATGTTGTGGCTCAAGGAGACTGACTTTCTCCTTGTCTTGATTGAAAGGCTCCATGAATGGCTTGAGATGGTGGCCATTGACTTTGAAAGTGTCCGTGCTGTTGGAATTGAGTAGTTCCACTACTCCATTGAAATGCACTTGATGAATAATGAAAGGGCCTATTCACCTTGATTTTAGCTTTCCTAGAAAGATATGGAGCCTAGAGTCATAGAGTAAGACTCTTTGTCCCTTTTGAAAGTCTTTGTTAGATATTAACTGATCATGCCACCTCTTCATCCTCTGTTTTGCAACTTTGAAATTGATGTAGGCATCATTTCTCAACTCCTCCATCTCATTAAGGTCTAAGCACCTCTTCATCCCAGCTCTGTTCAAGTCCATGTTTACCTTTTTAATTGCCCACCAAGCCTTGTATTCAACTTCCACAGGGAGATGGCATGCTTTGCCATAGACTAAGCGATAAGGAGACATGCCAAGAATAGTCTTGTAAGCTGTTCTATATGCCCATAGTGAATCATGGAGCTTCACAGACCAATTTCTTCTACTCGTGTTCACCACCTTCATCAATATATTCTTGATTTCCTTGTTTGCTAACTCAACTTGTCCGGAAGTCTGAGGGTGGTAAGGTGTAGCTACCTTATGCTTCACCCTATACTTAGCTAAAAGAGTTTCAAAAGGCTTGTTGCAAAAATGAGTACCTCCATCACTGATTATAGCCTTGGACACCCCAAATCTTGAGAAGATGTTCTCTTTGAGAAATTTGAGAACAACTCTGTGGTCATTATGTTTACACGGGATTGCCTCAACCCATTTAGATACATAGTCTACCCCTACCAAAATGTAAGAGTTACCAAAAGACATAGGGAAAGGTCCCATGAAGTCAATGCCCCAAACATCAAAGAGATCAACTATTAAAATGGGGTTCATAGGCATTTAGTTCCTACGTGTTAACTTCCCAAGCCTTTGGCATCTATCACAGCTCCTACACATGGTGTGAGCATATTTGAAAAGTGATGGCCAATTGAAACATGATTGCAACACCTTCATGACTATTTTCTGAGAGGCAAAGTGGCTTCCACATGCGCTTTTGTGGCAATGACTGAGGATTCCCTATTGCTTTTGTTCAGGGACACACTTCCTTATTATTTGATCTGCACAATACTTGAAAAGTAAAGGGTCTTCCCAATAGTAGGCATGAATTTTTGCAAAGAAATGCTTCCTATCTTGTGCTTTCCACTCACTTGGAACTTCACCAGTAACTAAATAGTTAGCAATATGAGCATACCAAGGAGCATCTTCTAACAACATGAGTGACTCATCTGGAAAATTATCATTAATAGGCAAACCATGGGAATTATGTGCTATAGCCAACCTTGAAAGGTGGTCAGCTACCACATTCTCCACTCCTTTCTTACCTTTGATTTAGAGATTGAACTCTTGTAGTAAGAGAATCCATCTAATCAGCCTTGCTTTTGCATCTTGCTTTGTCAATAAGTACTTCAAGGCTGAGTGGTCAGTGAAAACTACAATGAAAAACCCTACCAGATAAGCGCGAAATTTGTCTAAGGCAAAAACTACAGCCAACAATTCTTTCTCTATGGTTGTGTAGTTTCTTTGTGCTTCGTTCAATGTTTTGATTGCATAGTAGATCACATAGGGCTTCCCATCCTTTCTTTGACCAAGAACAGCTCCTATAGCAAAGTCACTGGCATCACACATCACTTCAAAAGGTAGTTGCTAGTTAGGAGCCTTCACTATTGGAGTGGTTGTCAAGAACTGCTTCAGTTGCTCAAAACTCTTTTGACATCTCTCATCCCATACAAATTTAGCATCCTTACCCAATAGTTCACAAAGAGGCTTTGAAAGTTTAGAGAATCTTTAATAAACCTCCTGTAGAACCCAACATGGCCAAGGAATTGCCTTACTCCTTTTACAGTTGTTGGGGATGGTAATTTGATAATAAGTTCCACCTTTTCTTTATCAACTTCAATGCCTTTCTTAGAGATGATGTGGCCAAGGATAATTCCTTGTTGTACCATAAAATGACATTTCTCCCAGTTAAGCACTAAGTCATTTTCATTACATCGGTACAAAACTGCTTCCAAGTTGACTAAACATTCCTCAAATGTACTTCCATATATGGTGATATCATCCATAAAAACCTCCATAATACGCTCCACCATATCACTGAAAATGCTTAACATACATCGTTGGAATGTAGCAGGTGCATTGCATAAACCAAAAGGCATTCTTCTGTAGGCATAAGTTCCAAATGGACATGTGAAATTGGTCTTCTCCTGGTCTTCAACATCGATTTCTATTTGAAAATACCCGGAGTAACCATCCAAAAAACAATAGAAAGGATGGCTTGAGGCTCTCTCCAACACTTGATCAATAAATGGCAATGGAAAATGATCCTTCCTTGTCACAACATTCAATTTTCTATAATCAATACACACCCTCCAACCTGAAGTGAGGTGTGTAGCAACTTTTTCTCCCTTATCATTTTGCACCACTGTGATCCCTGATTTCTTTGGTACTACTTGAGTAGGACTCACCCATGGGCTATCTGATATGGGGTAGATAATACTGGCCTGAAGTAGCTTAAGAACCTTAGCTCGCACCACCTCTTGCATATGAGGATTCAATTTTCTTTGAGGTTGACAAATTGGCTTAGCTTTTTCTTCCATGTATATATGATGTGTATAGACTAAAGGGCTGATACCTTTCAAGTTAGATATTTGCCATCCTATTGCTTTCTTACATCTCCTGAGAACTTCAAGTAAACACTCCTCTTGAGGAGTAGTAAGAGATGAAGATATAACAACAGGGCACTTCTTATTCTCTTCTAGGTATGCATACTTCAACTCTATGGGTAGGGGCTTCAGATTAAGCTTTGGGGGCTTCTCTTTAACAACTTCTTGTGCCTCCTCTTCATTGAACAAAGGTAGAATTTCTTCTATCCTCCTCCAACCTGGTAGAGTAGGAAGCAAATCCGAGGGTTTAGGCAATCCTTCATCAAGATCCCTAAGACTTTCATTCAACTTCTCTTGTATTTTCTGATTACAATGCTCTTCCACTAAAGTGTCAATGATGCACACCTCTTCTGGACCTTCATCTTCTTCCGGATTGATTGGCTTCTTGGACATATAGAAGATATTGATCTCCAATGTCATGTTGCCAAACGTGAGCTGCATGAGTCCATTCCTACAATTGATGATTGCGTTTGATGTAGTTAGGAATGGTCTTCCAAGTATGATAGGAACATAATTAGTTTCCTTGACAATTGGGTCTGTATCAAGAACAAAAAAATCCACTGGATAGTAGAAATTGTCAACTTGAACTAAGACATCTTCAATTATCCCTCTTGGAATTTTCACTGATCTATCTGCTAGAGATAGAGTGATTGATGTTGGCTTCAATTCACCAAGTCCCAATTGCTTGTAGACAGAGTATGGTAGCAAATTCACACTTGCCCCCAAGTCCAACAAAGCTTTCTCCACTACAGTTCCTCCAATCATCCCAATTGCTTGTAGACAGAGTATAGTAGCAAATTCACACTTGCCCCCAAGTCCAACAAAGCTTTCTCCACTACAGTTCCTCCAATCATCACTGAGATGGTAAGGCAACCTAGATATTTGTACTTCACTGGAGACTTGCACTGTATGGTGGTGCTTACTTGCTCAGTCAAGAAGGCTTTCTTATTCACATTCAACCCTTTTTTGATAGTGCACAAGTCCTTCAGGAATTTTGCATAAGTTGGTACTTGTTTGATCATGTCTAGCAATGGGATGTTGACCTTCACTTGCTTCAATACTTCAAGAATTTCTGATGCATTTCTGATTCCCTTTTTCCCATGCAAAGCTTGAGAAAAAGGTGGAGGTATGTGTTTCTTCATCACATCTTCATTGATAACTATCTTCTCCAGATTTTCATTCACTGTTGAATCATGGTCCTCTTTCCTTCCACTGCTCCCTTTCTTATTTCCTTTGATTTCCTCTCTCTTCTCTGTCTCTTCTTCACCCTCTGTTTCATCATGTGGCTTGGGCGTTGGCAGCTCAACCTCTTTACCACTCCTTAGAGTGATCAAGGCTTTGACGTCCCTCACCTGTGAAGATTCTCCCTTATGAGCTTCCATTTCATGGATACCTTTGGGGTTTTGGTGAGGTTGAGAAGGAAACCTTCCTTTTTCTTGCATTGTGTTAAGGTTAGTGAGCCTTGAGATTGAGTATTGGAGATTATCTATCTTCTGAGATAGATCATTTTGCATTCCATCCATCATTTTATTCAATGTATTCTCTACACTGTCATATCTTTGACTGAGTTGAGCATTGATGGATTTCTAGTCTCCAACAAAATCTCCCATGACTTTGCTTAGATTCACTATTGCTTGCTCAAGATTTGAAGCTTGTTGAGATGCTTGGCCTGGTTGTGTGTACTGAAGTGCTCTTGGCTGCCAGGAGAAATTTGGATGGTTCCTCTAATTTGAATTGTAGGTATTTCCATATGAAGCATTGTTATTGGGCTTGAATTGTCCAATGACATCTCCAAACATTTCTCTAACAGCTGGAATTGTAGGACACTCCTTCACTAAGTGCTCAGAAGATTGACAAATAGAACAAGGCATAACTTGCACTGGGGTTTCAGAAACGGCTTGCACTTCTCGTATCTTTTTCAGTTCTAGCTCCTCCAATCTTCTTGTCATAGTTGCCACTTTTGCTTTCATGTCAATATCTTCGTTAAAGGTATACATCCTAGCCTTAGCATTAAGGGCATTTGGTTGAGACTTCGTTTTTCCCACTTCTCCCTTGTTCGGTTCATCCCATCCTCTTGAAACTTCAGCAGCATAATTCAAGAAATCCATGGCTTCCTTCTGATTTTTTACTCATGAAATCTCCTCCACACATAGTCTTTAGGAGTTGCTTCATCGAGGAAGACATACCGTCATAAAAGTAGCTCACCAATAGCCATGTATCAAAACCATGGTGAGGACAAGCATTGATAGCTTCCATGTATCTCTCCCAACACTCATAGAATTTCTCATTCTCCTTAGTTGAGAAGTTTGAAATTTGCCTTTTCAAGTCATTGGTCCTATGAGTAGGGAAAAATTTGTTGAGAAATTCAGCTTGCAAATCAGTCCAAGTTCGGATACTCCTTGGCCTTAAAGAATTAAGTCAAATCTTGGTCTTATCCTTCAAAGTAAAAGGAAATAGCTTTAGCCTCATCAAATCGATTGAAGCTCCTCCTTCTTGGAATGTATTACAAACATCTTCAAATTCCTTGATATGTGCATAGGGATTCTCACTTTCCATCCCATGGAAAGTAAGTAGAAGCGGCACAATATGCGGTCTGATTACTAGCTGCTCTGTAGGAGGCATTATGCATGATGGTGCACTCACACGAGGTGGATGCATGTGGTCCCTCATTGATCTGAATACATTGGGATTGTCTTGGTGACCATGGTGACTATGTTGTTCTTCAGGTGTAGCTTCCATGATGTTCAAGTACAATTCCAACTCTGTTTCATGAGGTGTTTCAATTTTCACAAGTCTTCCACCACATCTCGTATCCAATATGGCATACACAACTAGTAACAACTGTAACAAAAACAAAGATAACAAAAGAAAACAATACTACAAAAACTAAGATTAACTAAAAAATAATTAAAATATAAGCTAAAATATGAACAAGTAAAAGAAAAGAAAAAAAAAACACCAAACTTGTGAAGAAGATCACAAGTGTTTTGGAAAAGGTTATATCATTGGAAAGTTGGCACCATCCCCGGCAACGGCGCCATTTGATTCGTACCCAGCTGGTGTATATCCGGTTGATTGATGTTCAATCAACTGGTGTACTGATTCGTGCCTAATTGGTGTCTCAGCTGATTCATGTCCAGCTGGTGCTCCTTGATGGCGGGAGTAATCAACAAAATTTTTAACCTATAACACCATGAACTAGGGTAGCAAATACAAAGCTACTATAGCATAGTGGCTCTAGGATCGTTCCACTGGGAAGGGTACTCAAGTTGAAAATGATACCAATTCAAAGTGAATTGGTGCTGTTTCATTTCAAGATTAGCTTAAGAAATAAAACACAAACTTTGGTTGGAAAAGGGTTAAGCTTAAGTTAACAACACGGCAAGTGATGAAAATTTACTTAAGAAGAAAAGCATTCCTTGGAGATTCAGGTTTACAGGGGAGGTTCCTCATGCAAAGGCATAGCTCCGGTCAGTTGGTTCATTTCCTCACATTAGAGAATTAACATAAAGTCAATTCTCTAACAGGTGCTGCACAAATGCATCCCTCAATTGGATTTCAGCTCTAATTCTCTCACTGATGCAACTTGCAATGGTTTGAGCCTCTCACTTAGCCTTTACCATTCAAGGTGATCTTTAACCTTGGATTACCCGTCAAAAGCTCGCAATAGATAACTAATGGATGTCTCCTTAGAGTCCAAAAGCTTACCAAGTGTTGGCTATTCTAGAAAATCCTACCTTCAAGTCACCTACCAGAGGCTCGCAAGGGGTAAACTAGTGCATCTCCATGGTTAGAGATCACTTGCCTTACCAAGTGTTGGCCCAGGTGACTCCAAGGTGTTTTAAGTTAACTAAAAACATAGAAACCATTCACGGGACACACCTTCTTTTCATTCATAGCTGAAACCACAAAGCTTCTGATTCTTGCACTTGGAACCTTTCCCGGCAACCTTAACTCCAAGGAACTAAAAGATTTAGCTACTCATTCTCTGGGGAAAGCTCCTCAGAGAGTGCATAACTAAGTAAATAAATAAAAAACACAATCAAAGTGAGAAGGTAAAGTAGAGCTCAAGCTCTGTGTATTTCTTCCTTTGAGACTTACAAAAGGTTCATCACCCACCACCAGAACAGGCTCCTCGGGCTCTCTTTATACCAAAATTACACTTACAGCTATTACATAGATATTTTTGCCAAATTCCTAACTTAAAAACTAAGGAATCCTATCATTGGTGACTTAAAAGGAGAATTTGGGCATTTAGGCAACAAAAATCTAATGAAAAATATCTCCAAGTGTCGGTTACAAATATCGGGAAGCACTAAGGACCACTTCGCAGGTGAAAAGTGAGGCCTGCGAAATTTCGCAGGTGAACAAGAAGGGCTGCGAAATTTCTTCATAGCAACCAGCTGATTCAACACCTTCACGAAGTTGACTTCCATCTTGTGGTGCTTGGCTTCCATCGCGGTGTGAAGCTTCAGGGGAAATCCATAGCACTGTGCAAAAGTGTTGCGAAATATCTCGCAACAAAAGGCTGATTCCGCGGCACTTTTCTGACTCCTTCCTTCAACTTGGAGCAGTTGTCTTCCAAAGGCTGTAACTTCCTCATTTCAGCTCCAAATTGCACACAGTTTGAAGCATTGGATTGTTGACTTCCTAAGCTTTCAAATGACATATAGCATGCATAAATTAGACATCAGGAAGTGCTCCAAAAGTGGCTGCAGTGACTGTCATCAAGAATGCTTCATAGCTGGATCCTCTTTGCTTCCCCTTTTCATTTCCACTTTGCTTATGGCAAAAGTGCTTCAAAGCTTTGATTCTTCATGCCTCTAAGCTTCCCATTCTTTTCCAAGGATTCCATAAAACTCTCCTCAATCTCATAATGCTTTGGTGATCAAAATACTAACAAAAACACCAAAACTTACACAATTTGATTAGAATTGATCGCAAGGAGCCTTACATGCTAATTGGGTTAAAAGGCACTAACTACTACTCAAAAGTGTTTAAAAGGATTAATTAAAAGCTATCAAATAGCACTTTTTGAGTAGTAATCATGTACTCTGATTTCAGTCCTCAGACGGGAGTAATCAATAAAATTTATAAACCTATTTCACCATATACTAGGGTAGCATTAGCTAGCATAGCATAGTGGCTTTAGGATCGTCCACAGGGGTGGGTTTTCAAATTACAATTGATATTAGTTCAAAAACTGAATTGGTGCTTTTTCTTTTCAGGGTTAGCTTTAAAAGAAAACATAATTATGTTTGAAAAGGTTGGTTTTAAGTGAAACCAAGAATAAAGTAACGGAAATTACTTATAAAGAAAAGTGCTTCTTGGAGTTTCAGATCACTAGGCTCAGGTTCTTTATACAAAAGGGAGATTCTGGTCACTTGAATCTTTTCCTTACATTGGGGATTTAACATATAGTTATTTCCCGAACTGGTGTGGTACAGATGCTTCCCCTTAATGGGTTCAAACACTTATTCCCTGTCACTGAATCATCTTGCAATGGTTCATACCTCTCACCTAGTATTGGCCATTCAAGGTGATCCTTAACCTTGGATTACCCATCAAAAGCTCGCAAGAGATAACTAATGAATGTCTCCTGTGAGTCCAAAAGCTTACCAAGTGTTGGCTATTATAGAAAATCCTACATTTAAACCACCTCTTAGAGGCTCGCAATAGATAAACTAGTGTATCTCAATGGACGGAGACCACTTGCCTTACCAAGTGTTGGCCCAGGTGATTTTAAGTTAACTAAAAAGATAAAAACCATTAATAGGTCACACTTTCTCTTCATTAAAAATTGAAACAACAAAACTTCCAATTTTGCATTTGGAACCTTACCCAGCTTCCTTCACTCCAAGAACCAAAAAACCTAGCCACTCATCCTGTGGGAAAACACCCTCAGAGTGTGATTTGCTAGAAATAAAAATAAAAGAGAAAACAAAATGAGTAGGTAAGGCAGAGCAAAGCTCTGTGTATTAATTTCTGAAAACTATGCAAAGTGTTGTCTCTGAGAAAAACTCCCGAGTCATTCTTTAAAAGAAAATTACAATAGATTATATAGAGAGGCTATTCACCTCTCCTTATAACTTCCTAACCAAGAAAACTTGTCATTGGTGGGTTACAAGGAGAAAATAGGGATTTATACACAAATATCTGGAGATAAATATCAAACGGAGTCAGTGCGCAAATATCTCAAATTACATGTGGATTTCGCAAGTTCAAATGCAACTTGTGAAAATTTCGCAAGTTGAAATTATCCATTTCGCAAGTTGCGAAAATCTCCTGCAACTCATCAGCTCTCTGTCCTGTAGCGATTCCTTTCCCCTTTCTATTTCACAAGTTGTGAAAATTTTGCAAGTTGGATTCCACAACTTGCGAAATTGTTGCATTGTTGCTTTCTTCTGTGTTTTTCCTCCTTGCATCCTCGTTTGGTTTTGGCAAAGGGTTATGAAGCTCCAAAGCTTAGTTTCTTCATGAATTTGAGCTTCAACTTGGTTTGCTATGAACTATACAAAGATCTTCCTCATTCTTGGATTGCTTTGGTGATAAAAAAGCTATCAAAAAGGCCAAAACTTAACACAATTTGATTAGAAACGATTACAAGGGTCCTTAATATGCCAATTGAGTTAAAAGGAAATAACTACTACTCAAAAGTGTTTAAAAGAGTTAATTACAAGCTATAAAATAGAACTTTTTGAGTAGTAATCATATAGCTATAACAAAATAGAAGAAAACACTAGTGTACAAGAAAAACTGTAGGGAAAGTTGAGTGTAGAGGGAAATCTAGAGAGAGCACTCTGTTGAGAGAGAGTGTGTGTACAAAAGAGATGAAAAATTGGTGTTAAGACTCTAAGTAGCACAAATTTTTATAGGCAAAGTCTAATGAGACTCTCCCATAGATGTTGAATGATCACAATAGATTTAATGTTTTTTTTATAAAAAAAACACATTGTCTTTTGACTTGATCTATCCTCTAACTGAGAAGACTTGGCCACTCTCAAATGGGCCAAGTCCAAGGGATTGACAACAATTGTAACTCACACATCCTTCTTACAATCCTCCATAGAGTGTATGAGTGAAGAAGTTAATAATTAGAAGAAAACTAGAATGAAATGCATCAGAACGGGTGCCTATAGGATATGAACCAACCTTAGGATAAATAAGTATTAAGTCATAGAAACTTAGGGAAAATAATTTTTTATAAACTACTATTTCTTTACATAATTCAAGGAACTTATTATCCATAATGGTTTCTCAACTATGAGCTATACAAAATGGTTTGGTGCTAATAAGCTCTGCACTTGCCTGGATATTCATGAGAGCTTTAGAGAACCTGCCTAAGTTATTATAGGAAGTGACCCCACTTATACTCTCATATAGGTGAATCCATCAAGGTGTTTTGCTATTAAACACACCATTCATAAGGAATATGGTATTCATTAAAAGTAAATACTCAATCTTAGTTAATGCAAAATGTGCTTTATCTACACCATGGGGACGAACTCTTAGATAAGTATAGTTGATAGAGACCTTATAGTCAACAAGTGATTTGTTAATACACACACTACAAGAAATAGGATTTTTGGTGACGGTTGGGAACCGTCACCAAATCTTATATATCCGTGACCAAAACCTATTGTCACGGTCTTATGAAACCGTGACCAAGCGTCATAGTACGAGGCGTAGCTAAAAGTATTGGTCACAGTTTCCTAAGTGATCGTGACCATATGATTTCTTTTTTTGTGACGGCCATAAAAAAACTGTGACTAAAAGGTAAGAATACTTTGCTACTTATTAAGTTGATTTAGTCACGGTCAGGTAATAAACCGTGACTAAATGTATGTCTATGGTCACGATCAATGCTCTAACCGTGACTAAATGTAATCTTATGATCACAGTCAATGCCCTAACTGTGACTAAATGTATGTCTATGGTCACGGTCAATGTCCCTAACCATGACTAAATGTATGTCTATGGTCACGGTCAATGTCCCTAACTGTGACTAAATGTAATCTTATGGTCATGGTCAATGTCCCTAACCGTGACTAAATGTATGTCTATGGTCACGATCAATGTCCCTAACCGTGACTAAATGTAATCTTATGGTCACGGTCAATGTCCTTAACCGTGACTAAATATAGGTATATGGTCATGGTAATTAATTGACCGTGACTAATTGTTAGGTCTATTATGACAAAATGTACACTTATGGTCACGACTATTAATGACCGTGATTGAAATTAATCATGGATGGCTGCCCTATCTCCAAATTTTGGTGACGATTCATTACTGATCGTGACCAAAAGTACACTTATAGTCACAATTTTTTAGTGGCCGTGACTAAAATTTGTTATATTTGGAAATTGATTTTTTATAAATTCAAATTTCCCAAACCTGTTATAAACCCAAACAAACCAATTTTAGACCTGTATATGCAATTAAGTAATTAAAACAATTTCAATATATTACAATCAATTGTCCCAAGCTAGTTAAAAACTTATATATCAATATAAGTCATTAAATAAAAAAAAACATAATATAACAAAAAAAAAAAAAAAAAACCAAACAAACAAATAACAAAGAGATTCAAATTTAGTTTCACATTCTAACATAATATAACAAATCAACCAACCAAACATCACATAATAGTCATAGAAAGCAAAAAAAGTTAGGAGAATCTATCATATAAATAAGTAGCATAATCTTCAAAAAAGTTAAGAGAATCTATCATATAAAGATGTAGCAAAATCTTCAAATTTCTACTACTTTTGCTGAAATTGTTGCATCATTTGCATCATTTGTTCTTGAATTTGTGCTTGCATTTGTGCTTGCATTTTTCTTTGCATTTCCATCATTTTTTCTTCAAACTCTTCTTTCACTTCTTCTCATGTCTTCCTTTGAACTTCTATCAACCTCTCTTCAAATGTTTCTTTCACATGTGAGAGTTCCTCTTTCACATTTGAGAGTTCTTCAGTTGCAGTTGTAAACTTTTGTTCTGCAGCTATTAGCATCTCTTGGGCGTTTTCAATTTGTGTTGAAAGAATAACTCCTGATCGCCTTCTACTAGTAGAACCAAAGATTGAGGTAGGAGTAGGACCAAATCTATACCCTCGAACACGACCATGCCTCTTTGGACCCATGACTTGAGTATATATCTCATCTACATATGTAGATGCTACAGATGTAGATGATGCAGAAGTAGAAGAAGATGTCCCCTTAGGTTGGGATAGTAATTGCTGAAATTGATCTTGGAATTATAAAAAAAAAAAAATTTAGACTTTTAAAATAATTTAGTATGTGACTATGATTGAAATACAAGTATATAAAATTTATTTACTTCATTACCATAATCTCCTTAGAATGATCATCAATAGGGGTCCCATCTTTTCTTGTGTGTGTCAGGGCAAACATCTCAATTCTATTGGGCTCACTTCGATCCTCCTTCTTTTGTGCCTATTCTTACAAGTAAAACAATTGAGTTATTTATGATGAATTATTTATGTACAAACAAATCATATTAATAATAAATTTTCAACCTGTTCATATCAAATTTGAGCATAACTTTTTGATCCTGATGTATGCTTTATCACTTGCTTTACCCTATTTGCCTTGTTTTTTTTCTGAGATATCCTACATCAATTAAAAAATAGCAAGTCACCTATATAGGTAATAGAAACATAATAAAAGATATATACATGAAGTATTAGGTTAGATATAACTAATAAATATAATTTTATGTGAATATGAGTATCATAAGATACATTATCAAGAAAAGATCATTATCTTTACCTTGGCTTCAGGTGTACCCCAAAAGTGAATGAGCCACCTCCAATCATCATCTGATAAGTGTGGAGGTCGATGGCACAATCTCTCCTTATCTGTATTATAAGGGTTATAATACTTGGCCTTCATTTTATTTCTATAGCTTCTAAACAAATTTCCACAACATTGAAGAATGTAGCTCTTACATGTTTCTTCTGGTTCATATTTTTCCTGTATTGCATTAAAATGTCATGTATAAATAAGAGGTATCATTTTTAAACAATAACATTACAATTTAAATTGAATAGTAACTAGCATATACCAATACTAAGGCCCAAATCTTTTCCTTCACATCTTCACTAACATGATTCCAATTTTGAACTTGGATGGGTACATTGTGTTGAGATCGGACCAATGTTCCCATCTATCTTGACAATCTTTCCCCTTTTCCATCATAAACAACTTGCCCTCTGATATTGAATCGTGTAGTTTTTTTTCCCCCAGGTTTCATACTAAGTTAATCTAAGTTACGCGTTGGGCCACGTGTCCTCTTTTTTCTAGAGGATGAACCTATTAAGAGTAATAATGAAATTAAAAGAAACATAATTTACTTATCTTATATAAAATTAAACATTAAAAACCTATCATTCAAGAAATTAAACATATGTAAATTTATCATATGTAAAGTTAAATATAATCTTCTTAATCATACCAACAACAGAAGGATCTGAAGAATCGGAAGGATCAGAACTACTAGGACTAGTAGTTGCAGTAGGTTGTATGTCTAAGAGTTTTTGTAGATTGTCCAACTCATCTTCTGGAGACACTATTTGTACTCTTCCCCTTCGATGTGACATTTCCTACATAATAAAGTAAATTAGAAAAAGTAATACAAAATAAGTTACATAAATAATATGAAATAAATTACAATTTGTATATCTGGTAAGTATATATTTATGTACTTACCAATATTATTAGCTACACATCATCCTGAATAAATTCATTATGTCTTTCAACAATGTTTTCTTGTCGTGATAGTAGAACATCCGTTTGGATAGTTTCTCCTGCAATATCATTTCTATCCCAATTGATTAAATCATTCTTGACCAACTCATGCACATCATGTTGACTATGAAGTGTTATAAGCTGTTGATATGGCTCTGGATCATTAGTAGATACTTTTTTATTCATATCATAAACCCCTCGAGTTTGTATCTCTACAATGGTGTGCCAATTTTCCTCATTTGAATTTTGAACATAGAAGACTTGTTTTGCTTGAGATGCAAGCACAAATGGTTCATATGTGCATATGGTACGTTCCAAATTCAAACACGTGAACCCATATTCATTCTTTTTTATTCCCCTTCCACTATTGATTACATCCCACCAGTCACACTTGAATTAAATAACTCTATGTCCACCAAGGTAATGTAACTCAATTACAACAGTTAGCACACCATAGTAAGAAACATGACCAGGAATTGAGTTCTTATCTCTTGCACTTGCAAAGCTTGATACCTCTGCGGTCACAACAACTCCACTATTTTGAGTTTTTTTTTCCTTTTTCTCGTTCTCTTGTGTGAAATCTGAATCCATTAATGATGTATCCTTTATAACATGTAACTGATGTACTTGGTCCACGAGATAATGATAGTATGTGTTCAGAAATTGGACCTTCATGTCGCATTTGTATAATCTATAGATTCAAATATAAGATGTTAATACATACATGTGTATTAGATAATAGAACAATTTATGTACTGAATGAACTTACACGTTCTTCAAACCAACTAACGAATTCTCTTGTGTGAATCAAATCTACATCTCGTGCACAAATACGAGGCTTAACCCTTATAGATTGCTTATGCTCTCTGATAAAAAAGAAAAAATTAATTATAATGCTCACAAAGACCACAATAAATAATCATATCCACAATTCTACAACTTATATGTTTTTAGTATATGATAAAAGAGACATTTGTCAAGCAAGGATACTTGAACGGGATTTCTAGGGTTTTCTAAAATGAAAATGAGTAAATGATAAAATTAATGACAAATAATATTAGAAAAAAAATAGATAAAAACACACAATGAGATTAACACATTCGATAATTTATAGAAATGAATAACTAATATTTCTATTGCATAAAATCAATGAGGGTTAGTTCACAGATAACAATAATAAAATATAAAATCATAGATAAGGTCTCACAATAGATGCAACTTTAAACAAGTGCCAAGGATTAAAGATTGAGTGATAGGGTGGAAGATTATAAGGTTTATGAGATTCTTACATCAATTGGAATAAGATCTAAGAGATGTTTTTACTTTCATTATTGATAGATTTAGTAGTCTTGGGATCTAGAGAACATGTACCCTTGATCCTATTCCTAATACCATTGACAAGACGTGAACAAGTTAAGGAAGAGTTTGAATTGGAAAAATATCAATCTAAGGAGATTAGGGTTGGCGTGTGTTGAAAGTACAAGCAACTTGTTGAAACTTGAACTTGTATATTATTATTAATATTATTTTATTTAAAATGTAAAAAATATGAAAATGATAATAAAGGAATTTTAACCTTTTCTTTTTATAATTGTACTATGCTAATAAATTTATCATTCTTTATAATTATTAAAATATTTTAGAATATTGAAACTTGAGGTTAGAGTGGTCATTTATATTAAACTAGTATCTAATAATATAATTGATAGTTTTGAGACATTTAACTTTAAAAAATTTATTCTATAATATGACTTATGTTTTATTACTTTGAAATAAATATTTTATTTATCAAAAGTTCTATTATATACATTTTGTTTGATAACCCTTGAAAACTAACAAGTACTTATTGGAGCCCCTATTGCCCATTAGCTTAACATGGGTTGAAACTTCTCGATTCAACTTCATATTAGGTTTAGAATAGATTGGACCTTTTCGATTCGACCTTATATTAGGTTTAGAATAGGTTGGACATATGAATCGATAGATTTGACACGGATTAACCTTCAGACCCATTCAACCCATCCGAGTTATAATCATAGCTTTAAAAAAAAGAAAAAAAAAAGAGGAGTTGATTTGAGTGGCCTATTTTTCGAAAGCTTTTATTTTTCATTGATGGGCATGAGCCCACCAAGATTTTCTAAACAAAAAGTTTATTTGTAACGTTCCACTTTAAGTTAATAAGTTAACATTGAAATTAAGATATATAATTTCTTCTCATATGGATGTAGTTACATTTAATATAATTTTATATATATCCAAATTTTCATTTCTTAAGAAAAATAATAGGACTATTTTGGAATATTTTTTAAAACAATTCTAAAAAAAAGAAATAGAATAATTTAAAAAAAATAATATTTTCAATAAAAATTTATTTTTTATATTTATTAAAAATAACTTTTATCTATAATATTTTATCTTCAATAATAATTTTTAAAAATAAATTCAAATATAATATTAGAAACAAAGTTTTAAAAAATTTGTTTTTCTTAATTAAAAAAAGCGATTTAAGATACTTTTTCGATAAATCTAATGACATAAAAGATAATTTGTACGTACCCCAAAAGCACTTCCCCGAGCTTAGGAGAAGATAAGGATAAGAAAAGATGAGTAAGCATGTTATTATTGAAAGTGTTTTTTTAAAATAAATTTTTAGTGTTATCTAAGAGTAAAACTAATGGTGATTAGAAAATAAAAAATAAAAAAGAAAGAAAGAAAGAATCATAACAATGGATGCAATCAATTGAGAATCTAAGACAATTCATAATTCATACTTTTTACGGTTGTACTTAGGAGAAGAATCACAAGATTAACTATTGTAATATTATAACTCTAATATCAAGTTGCACTCCAAGAGAGAATTTAATATCAAGGCTTCTCATTTATAATTTCCCACAACATAACAAAATTTCCCTATTTTTACTGGAAGATAAATAAGGATTTCACATAATTCAACATTATCTCTAAAAAAAATAAAAATAATGGCTGAAACAACGTAAATGATTAATTAAATCACAATATATGCAATATTATATTTGAAAAAGGAGATTAAGATTTAAAAAAAAATTATAGGCTTTATTTTAAATAATTGTCTTTTACAAAATAAAGATAAATAGTAATAATAATAATAAGAAGTATTGATAAATTTTTAAAAAAATTAACAAATAAGGATTAAAAAATAAAGAACTTGTTATATTACAAACCTATCACATTTTAAGATACATATTGGAAATATAAATTATATTATATAATTATTATTTTCAATATGAAAAATATCTTAGTTACTATGATTTATCATAATAGGAAAGTGAAATATTATTGAAGGTAGAGATACCCGAATCCCATCTCATTGTCAACCCTATTCCCAATATTCTCCATCTATTCATTATATTTTTAATTATTTCTTAAAATACCATAAAAAAATATTTTAGACACTTTAAATTTATTTTTAAAATTTTATTTTGTTTCAGATATATATATATTTTATAATATGTTGATTCTTGGGTTAAAAAAACACTATTTTCAACACAAAATTCTTCCAATGTGATTTTAAAAATTGAAGAACTTTTTTTCTTTTTGAAGATTAAAAACTGTTTTTAACCCCCTTCCAAAATGAAAGCTTATGGTAGGCAATTGCAATAATCACACAAGTTCACAACGTTCCTTAATTGATGGCCAAAAATTGCACTTTCAGATGAAAATTCGACTAGATTTTTAACCTCAATTCTGTTATGGAAAAACAATTCCTCAACAAGAAACCCTAGCTGAAGAAAAAAAAACTCAATTTACCAACCATCCAACCGAACCCTCAGAGATAATGACATAGTAGGAATTCCTTGAGAGGTAAGTGAAATACTTGGAGTTTCCTAACGGCAACGTCCTCGAAAGCGCCGATGACGCTAATGAACGTGTCAATAGCCTCCTGATTGTGAAATTTCGCTATTTGAGTGTGTTTGGGGAAGTATCTGGGACCTTCTAATACAATTTGAGAATTTAAAAGAAAAAACAAACAAATAATTTGAGAGAACTCTTGAAACAGGAAACAACCTTTTCATGAATTGAAAATAGAAAATATTAATAAAATATAAATTTCACGGGAAAATGACTCCAGTTCACACTAAAACTGAACAGACACAAGTAATTTCTAGATCTAAAAAACTCGGCGACAGAAAATAACGAAATATTGAGATCTTACCCAAAAACGAAATCAAGCAAATAATCGATTGCCAAACTTTTGCCGTTAACAGATTAGTAGCTTTAGTGAGTGATACTTGGTTGTAGAACCCTACCGGAGAAAGAAAAAAGGCGTGGTTGGGACGGTGCTGGAGCGTCTGTGACGGTGAAACGACGATTAGATGGTGAGAAAAGCAGTGATATTTTTACTAGAGTGTTTCTATTCAAAATCTTTTTACTAGAGGTGCTTTTCGAGTAAAAGCATTTTTAAAAAAAAAACATTATAAATGATTTTTTAATATTATATTTTAATTTAATTAGAGCACGTTCGGGAGTGTTTATATTCAAAATCTTTTTACTGGAGGTGCTTTTCGAGTAAAAACATTTTTTTAAAAAAACATTATAAGTGATTTTTTAATATTATATTTTAAAATTTTT
>JAJJMG010033473.1:41161-139693 GCA_022058835.1 Vitis aestivalis var. linsecomii x Vitis rupestris
GGGGGGATTCACTCAATAAACAATATTATCCTCTACATTTCCAATCAAAAAGTTAGGTCAAATGCAGCTAAGTAGAGATTAGGCCCCTCCCCCTCCCCCACCTTCTCAGATTGAGTTAAGATTTTGGCTTTGGTTTTTTAAAGTTAAACTCATAGTATTGGGGAGTAAATGTCACTTGCATTTAAACTTTTTATCAAATAATATCAAATTGAACCATCATATTTTTAAACTAATATATTAAACTTTATTTTACTTCTCATTAAAACATTAATCATAACAAGGAAATTAAATAATTTTAACTAAAGAAAAATAGGTAACACACTAATTTGTTTCTTAACTTAAAAAAAATAATAATAATATAACTTTAAACTTTTTATAATTAATAAGAACTATTATTATTACTATTAATGATAATTTCTATGATATATCTATCTATCTATCTATCTATCTATATATATAATATTATCTAAAAAATTATAATAGGTAACCCAAAAATGGTTTAAAATAAATAATAGACTTTGGTCACGATTGTGTGAACCTCGTGAACATAGGTTCAAAATATTCCTCTATGCATTTGGTCATGGTCAATGGGAAATTTGTGACTATAAGTTCCCATACAGTCACGATCAATCAATAGCATGACTAAAAGTCACAAAAAATATATAGTGACGGTTTCATAAAAAACCGTGACTAAAATATCATTTGTTACACTTTTTGTCACGAATGATAAAATTACCGTGACTAAAAGTATTGGTGCCAAAATTTCCCTCCCTAAATTTACAAATAGTCACGGATTCAAATAAATCCGTCACTAAAATACCCTCTCATCAATCCTTTTGGTGACGATTCATAAAATCTCTGTGACTAAACATGTTTTTTTTTCCACCGCCCTTGATTAACACATATAGTCACAATTTTACTCTGGCCGTGACAAAATAATATCTTTGGTCACGAAATTTGTGGCCGTGACTAAAGATTCGTCATTAAAAACCTATTTTTTTGTAGTGACATATGAACTTGCTTCATGGGATCTCCATTCTAGTAGGTTAAGTTCCTATCACTGTTGACTTTTAGATTAGGTATAAGCCCCATCCCCCTTGATGTTTTTTCTACTAATTTCCTATTTAGTGGTTTGGTCATAGGATCAACCAAATTCAACTTTAAGTTTACAAATTCCAAAGATTTAATCCCTATCTCAAGTAGTTTCTATATAATATTGTGCCTTAGGTGTATATGTCTGTTTTTCCCATTAAAATTTTTACTCTTAACCTTAGTTATTGTAGTTTGGCTATTGGAACACATAGACACAAATAGTGTTGGTCTCATATATGAAGGGATATTTGTTAAGAGGTTTCAAAGCCACTTAGCCTTTAAACTTGCTTTCTCTAAGGTAATAAACACAATCGAGTAATGAAAATTTATTTTGTAGACTTCTAAGAAACTGCACCTCCTCTATGAGTAAAAACATACCCACTAGTGGATTTCATCTCATTTGAATTAGAGATCTAGTTGGCATCATTAAATCCTTTTAGGACATTCTGAAATCCACTATAGCATAGACCATAGTCAATGGTGCCCCTCAAGTACTTAAGTACTCTACGAATAACAACCAGTGTTCTTAATTAGGACTCACGGTATATCGACTCAATATCTCAACTGCATAACTAATATTAGGTTTGGTATAGTTTGCTACGTACATTAGGCTTCCAATGATCTAGGCCTACTTAGTTTGGGCAACACTATGTTCCATGTTTTTCTTCAACTATGAGTTCAGATGATATGGAGTTGATACTAGTTTACAGTGAAAGTATTCAAACTTTCTTAAGATCTTTTCAACATAGTGTTCTTGAGAAATTTTAAGCCCATAAAGTGTTTTAGTTGTCTTGATTCTTAGAATCACCTCTACTTCTCCGAGGTCTTTCATGTCAAATTTAGAGCCTAGGAATTTCTTGGTCTCACAAACAACCTTTAGGCTAGTTCCAAAGATTAGTATGTCATCAACATGCAAGTAAATGGCAACACATGTGTTATTCTTGTTGTAAATACATTTATTAACATCATTAATGGAAAATCCATTAGATACCAACGTACGTGATCAAATTTGTTGAGCTATTGATTGGGTGTTTGTTTTAACCCATAAAGTGATTTAACTAGCCTATAAACCTTTTTCTCATTTCCTAGAACCACATAACCCTTAGGTTGGTCCATATAAATTTCCTCTTCCAATTCCCCATTCAAGAACATAGTCTTGACATCCATCTAGTGTATCACTAGGTTACGAATAGAAGTTAGAGTGATCAATACTCTAATTGAGGAAATTCTTGTCATAGTGACATAAGTGTCAAAGTAATCTACACCCTTCATTTGTTTAAAGCCTTTGACAACTAAATTCATAGTGACACTTCTCTTTAGTTAATGTCCTTTGAGAATGGTGCATTAAGAGAACTTATAACATTGTGGACCTGTAATTTTCACGTGCATTCCCATTTGATGGCAAGACTCGTTTTTTAGCGAAAAACTATTTTTTTTTTTAAATTAGAGTCATCACTTATTTTATTTTTTATAAAGAGAAACAAAATAAAAAATAAAACACTAAAAAATGACCCCTTATTTTGAAAAAACATGTCTTTAAAAACCGAGTCCAAATCCGAGGCTCAGGTTACTCTTTGGGAAGGTACCATAGAGTATCACCCCTCCAAACCTTAAAATAGGTCTTTACTAAATAAATTGAGGTAACTATGGTAATTGATGCGTAAATAAGTGGATACCATGAATAAAATAATATATCAACGCATAATCAAGAAACACCTAAATAAACCATGCACATTAAAAAAAAAACAATAATCAAGGAAAGAAAAGAACATACCTTAATATCATGTTAAACACTTTCATAAAACAAAAGAGTTAGTTCATAAGCAATAATCTCATACATAATATGCATTTCACCCAAAATCAAGGGACATACATACAACAATATAGGAATTAAACAAAGTAAAGTAAATCAATCATAAGAATCAAGCATACATACTAATGGAAACAAAGAGAGAAGGAAAGGAAAAGTACCTTGATAACATATGAAGTGCTTTCACAAGAATGATGTTAACTGACAAAGAACAATAATGTGCTTAAAGAAGAATTAAATATTAAACCTATATATATATGTTATATGTACAAATTAAGTGAAATGGTAATAATTCAACAAGATTGAATAAAAAAAATCTAAGTTCAAAAGAAGTATATTTCATGCATACACAAAGCAAGTCACCATACACTATCAAAAATTAATTTGAGATGTAAAAAACGTATTTACTATCACATAAGTCACATCTACAATTCACTGTTAAGACTAAACTAATTTACAAGTGAGATAGAGATATCAAAATTAGTGACTTAGTCCAAATATACAACAAAGGGATATAACAACCAAGTTTATTAGAAAAATCCTAAATAAATATCTAGAAGAAATACTTTATTGTGAAAAAATTTATACAAAACCCTCACTATGTCTATATTACAATAAAAAAGCAAGGATCAAGTGAACATGTGCCAAACTACACCAAATTAAATAACAATGCACGCACTATATAGGAATTTCAGTATCTAGTCAAAACAGGAAGGTTCACAAAACAAATCCTAAAAAAAATCTAGAATTTGAATTTAATTACAAAACTTTTCATGTTACATCTCCTACATATTTATATTATTACCCAATTTTCCAAAAATTTTAATAAAACACCAATTAATTCTAATTTATAAAAACATCCTAAAAGGTCTAGAACATGAGAAAATTCTATAATAGACATAAATCAATTTTTTTAGCCAATCTAGAAATGTGATAAAATCCTACAAAAAATCATAGACCATTTTTTGAGTTCCAATTTACAAAAAAAAAAAAAAAAAAGGAAGAGCAAAGATACACAAAGATCATTTTTAAAATCAATTAAATAGCACCTCTATTCAAAATTAGGACAATGCGGTGGGTGTAATAAAAGAAAATGATGCCTCAATTTGGAAAACCTTTTTCAATATTTTATGTGTCTAAAATCAATTTCAAGATGTCTAGAATCAAGAAAAAAAATATCAAAATAAATTTATAGTCATTTAATAATTCATTTTTGCATAAATATTTTAGGTGTCCAGAACTGGGTGAAAACTCGACTAATGTAAAAACCTCTCAATTGAAAAATGGTTTCGGGCCCAAATTAAATTCATTTGACAAGTTTAGGACGTTAAGAATATCATAAAAACATAATAATATTTTTAGAAGAAACCTAAGTGTCTTGATTCTAATTTTTCATAACAAAGGTCATAGAGAAACCATGAGTGAAATAAATCCTAAGCATAAACAATCACTACAGTCAATGAATACCAACAATCTGTGTGGCTTATTCATCCACAACAAACCTAAAATATTACATCCAAAATCTTGCAAAGGAGAAGAAGTGGAAGAAATCAAAAACTAAAGTTAAAATTTAGCAACTTACCTCAAGTTTCTTCAAAATTCGGAGCACTAATTCTTCATTCACTCAAGCTAATTTTCTCTTCACACCCAAAAGTGTCTTCAATGGCTCTCCAAAAAATTATTTTCTCTTCTTTCTATTAAGTACATAGCCATAAAAGGTTTAGGCAGGTTTATGTCCTCATTAACTAAATCATTTATTAGTAGGTGGTAGTCATGGATTTGAGATGATACATCTTTATCCTTGGTCATTAGTGAAAAAATTGGGTATTGCTCTAAATACCACTGATAATAACCGAAAGTCCAATAGGGAACACCCAGAGAGGGGGTGAATGGGTGATTTTAAATACTTAAAACAATATTTGTTAATTAAAACCAACTTTTTATCCTAAGAGATGTTAAGAATGTCCCAAATAAATAAATGATTGTACTAAAAATCTTTAGTATATAAAAATACAATTTTTTAACTTTTAGGGATACCCTACAATTGGTTAAGGATAAAATAATATAATTATTAACGTCTAAATTATTCCTTGTGAGATGTTATGCAAAAAAAATAATAACTATCAGAATAACCAACCTAACAAACTCAACAACAATCCAACAAGTCTATCAAAGATATCCTAAGAGAAGTTAGGGATAGCAATATTGGTTATAGGTATAATAAACATAACCATCAATATAACTAACTCAACAATCTCAAAGGCAAATTATTCAATCAATCCAAGATAATTAATATCATCAACCAAAATATAAGCAATAATAAAAATATATATGAAATGAGGCATAAGATTTTTATGTGGAAAACCCCTACAAACTTGTGGAGATAAAAAACCACGAGGTCTAAGACCTATCAATCAAAATCCACTATTTGAAATCAAGTCACACAAATTTACTTGGCCACTTTACCCTAAAGACTTACTCTCCCATACCTATGATCCACGTTAATGACATAACAACTACCTGTTGCTCCCTAGTAGATCATTCGGTCTATCTGAAGGAATTATGGTTTTTAACCAACAATTCAAAGAATCAAATCCTTAAATGAGAGAACGAGAATGGTGTGGCAATAAGGCTTTCCCCTCAAAGAGTACCTCTAAAGGATAAAAGGTTTCCAACCAACTCTAAGATCTCTATGATCTTTCTAATCTCTGACCTCTTAGCTCGAATCTCTAACCTTCAAAGGGTTACAAAAGAGGTATTTATAGGAAAAAGCCATAAGGATTTTAATATCTTAAGTTTCCAAATTAGATTTTGATTGAAATTCATTCAAAATATGTTTGTAAACTTGGTAAGACTGTCATGATTGCTTGAGTTGACTTAGACCGCTTGGGCGCTCTAATCGTTTGAGCAGGATTGACCACTTGAACAGTCACTACTTTTTGAAAAAACACTTGAAAACCATTTTAAGCTAAAATATGATACTGAACTTTTTATACCTCAAATAAGCCTTTGTATGCCACGAGCCAAACCTTGTTAGACATACCTGTGACTTCCTAGTTGGACGAATTGCAACCCTTGATCTTCAATGGAGAGCAAGTCACTATCTAAAAAGACTTCTATGACTAAACATAAATTGGAACAAAATTGCCAACATATAAACAAGACTCAATGTCTTAACAATTAGAAATTTTGTAAAATTCCCTACAACATATTTCTGTGTTCCTACATCTTTCAAAGCATATTTTTTATACATTGCATCCCAAATGTTGCTAGCTACTTTGTATTGACAATAAAAATCAAACAATTCTTTCATGAGTGTGCTAAGGATGACATACCTAACTTGATTATTACCATTTTCCTAGGTAAGCAAAAACCCTCTTTGGGTTTTGGGTCAGTCAAAGCATGTCCTAAGTTCACAATATCCATTGCAAAAAATACATTTTCTTGCCTTCTCTTGAACAATGTCCCATTGAAGGAATCAATTTTAGAGGTGTCAGGATGGATGTGAACTAGAGAAGTTTCCATTAAAAAAAATATACTTTAAGATTGTTAGTTCAAGGGTTTAAAAATTAGAAAATGGACCTACCTAAAAACCAAACAAACAGGAAATAAAACAACAAAGATAGGGTACTTATCATTTAAAATGGTTGAGGTATGATGAGCACTATCATTAAAGTAGATATGTGGTCCTCAAGCTATAAACCTCAATGTAGTATGGAATCGACATTCTACTTCCAAGTTTTAATAGCCTAAAAACCAACCTTAGGTGCACATTGGTGGCAAGGGATAGTACAACTCATAACACTTATAGATAATTCCTTTAGGTAACAAGATGAATAGGTTACAATTGCAAACTTGCAATAGAACTAGGTTGAAAGGCAATCACACTATGGGAAGTTTGAAAAAGTTGCAGTGTGATTGGGAGGCTACAAGAGGCTCGGGTATAGTATGAAAGGTTGGTTGCAACACTCTTGGGTATGGTATGAATGGTTTACATTAGCAATGGATAAGAAGATACAATGTTAGGCGTCAAAACTAGATGTGAGTGAAAGGCCTTTAATGTAGACTGTATAGCAGCAACAAATAAGTAGGAGCAGTAGAAGATTGCAACAACAACTAGCTATAAGAGTAATAACAGGCTACAATAGGAGGCCATAGAAACAAGTACAATAGATTGTAGGGACACGTGTAGTAGGCCACAAGCTATAAGATTGTTGCACCAGTATGATGTGGCTATAATAGAATACAAGAAAGTACCTATGTATGGGAAAAGTTGTAGGGAAAGCTAAGTGTAGGAGATAGCACTTGATTGAGAAAGAGAGAGGTGAAGAGTGTAGAAGAGATGAAAAATTGGTGTTAAGATTCTAAGAGATCAAAGTTTCTTTTATAGGTAGAGTTCAATAGGACTCTCTTATAGATGTTAAATGACCACATTTTTTTTTTTTTAAAAAAAAAACATGTCGTCTCTTGACCTAATCTATTCTCTAATCAAGAAGACTTAGCTACTCTCAAATGGGTCAATTCAAAGGGATTATCAATAACTATAACTCACACACTCTTCCTATAAAAGGTTTAATGACATAAGACAAAACGAGAGGGGGATTAAGATAAAACTCAAATGAATCAAAAGGTATAAGAAAAAAATTATGATTCAAATGAGTTGGAAAGAGAGCTCATGGTATAAGAAAAAAAGGAAGGTTCAAATAACATATCAAAATATTCAATGTGATAGAAGAGAGATTAACAGATAAGCTCATAGGATAAGAGAAAACGAGGATTCAAATGAACCAAATTAGGGTTCAAATGACAGATCAAAATTTCCAATGAGATAGAAAAATTTAAGAGAGATTATAAATTTTAAAAGGAGAAAGAAAGATTGTCATAAATTCTTAGAGAAAAAGCTAATGCAAAAAAACCCTTGTTTTGTTGGCAAAATAAAAACTCAAATGAATGGGAGGATGAGTGAGTGTCTATGAAAGAGAAAGCATGAAAGAGATATATGGTGAGTATTGAAAGAAAGAGTAAAATGGTATTGTTTGAAATAAAACATGTTATTTTTTGGGCATAAGGCATACAAGAAAGAAATTACTTAATTTTTTTAAGATATAATATGACATTTTAGGAAGATATGATTAATCTTTCCATGAAGTACTTACAAATCAATTGACTTATTAAGGGTATTTTATGTTTTGTTATTTTTTATTTTTTTTATCAAGATGTAACTTTTTTGTTACCAGTAAAATGAGCTAATTATTTTTTATGACCTACTAACATACTAAAAACCTACTTTAGAATAAATAATTAATGGTTTATGTTAGTTACTTTTTACAACATAATAGTGTACCAAAAATCCTTTTAATCACAAATAATGGTCAATAAGAATAATTGAGGTGATATTAGCACTTCACAAATTTCAATAATACTAAAAGTTGAATTTCCATTTCCACAAACAAATTTTCTATGGAGTAATTGTTGGTAAAACTTTTTCACCAATAATGTGAGTTAGGTTTTCAAAACAAATTAATAAGATCCTAAGAAACTATTTATAATGGCAAATAATAGTAAGTGTAGTTCCTAATATTAAACATTACTACTATAGTTAGATTAGATCATTAAATTTTTTATAACATTCTTGAGAAACTTTATTAAATTGAACTATGTTGCTTTGTTTTTACCCACTAATGTCCTTTTTGGACTAGCTATAATAACAATTTTGTTATTTTGCAACTATGTTTTCTACCTTGTAACAAAAAGGTATTTTTTTATAAATTTAATGACAAATAACAATGAACATGGTGTTATTATTACGTAAATTCGTGTAGGTTGATCATTTGAAGAATGAAATTATATTACGATAAATGTGACCACGTAACCTTTTTTAGTGAACTTATTATTAAGGAGTGGATGAGGCAAAGTTGATAATCTTGAATAACTATATTGCATCACAAACAAAATAAGTTAGTCATATTCAATAACTAAATTACATCACAAAGCAAACTTTTGATAATTGCTAGTTTTTCTCCCTATAACTTAGTTAAGGTGTAGACTTGCATTTCTTCATGTGCATCCCCACTCAATGGAGAGACTAGTTTTCTTAGTGAAAATTGATTTTTATAAAATTGGAGTCACCACTCATTTTTATTTATTTTTTGAAAGGGAAAGTAAAATAAGAAATAAAACCTTAAAAAGATGACTCCTTATTTTTGGAAAATCTATTGGGATTGAGCCCCTAAAAGCAAGACATAATGGAACAAAGTTAGACTTAACTATCTCCATGCTATATATTTAGTGTATTAACATTGATTTGAGCATTCAACCCATATCTCTTACATTGTACATGACTTGGGTGCATTAGGAGTTGCACAGAAGATACAGGTCATGAGTTCTTTGTAAGTAGATAGGTTGTCCACAGTTGGTTCATGGATTTGGACAATCATGTAGAGACTGTAATCCACCACCTTCTAATTGGAGGGAAGACTTGTCTTGGTTGTTGGGATGGGTTTCCCATGGTGAGTGTATTAATGTATGTGATGCACACTGGACAAGACCTACGGTGAATCATGACGCAAGGCTATCAATTGTCATGATTCACCAAGCTACTATACTGCATGGACTCTCAACCTTGAAAGGATATTGAGCCTATGCCAAAATCAACAAGAGGCTTTGACCTATGGGTGAGACCCTAAAGTGGTCATATATCCCTATGGATTGGGTTACTGTTGATGGAGGCTGGTGGCAATAGGTATTCTCAATAGAGGCACCATGATATCTCATGGGATTGAGACAATGTGTCCCCTTGGGTGATCAAAAGGACATGTGATCATGAAATTTGTGGCCACAATAATTCCTTTAGTGGAATTTGACATATGCTCCTTGGAGTTATAGTATATCATTTGATCACATGATAAGTGAGATCCGTAACTCAAGGATTTGAGAGGTAATCTTGATAGGTGATAGCACTATCTTGTTAAATTACGAACACCAGTTCATGGGAGTCTGCATGTAGTGGATATTAGATCATGAACTTGAGTACTTAGTGTCTCGTTGTAATATACATAGGGTATTGGAGTATAATTGACTCTTTATAGTGGGATGTTGATCAATTAATTTTAAAATTTGATTATAAGGAAGCCAATACTCCTATGGATCCTAGTGGTCCCCGCTCTAAGCTCATATTCCTTGTTGGCAAGACTTATGAGGGTTGGATGGGTTTTTAGTTCACTTTCGTGCATATGGGCATTCTAGTAATTACGTAAGGTTGCACAGGGACAAGTGAGTGATATCTTTGGACTGGGCTAATTGATTAATTAGGCCTTGTATGGTTAATTAATCAATTAGCAACCTTTTTAGGCTAGATTAAGTAACCCAAACTCATGGTGGGCTTAAGTAACTTAAGCCTAGTAGGAAGCTTATAAATACCCTTTTTGAGGTTAGGTTTTCTAAGTCTTGCCATTCTCCCTTTTAGTTTAGAGAGAGAACCTTAGCCTCCATCCTTGAGCTCTCCACCATCTCAGTGCCTAGACACAAGGAAGAGTCATCGGACGGAAGATCATTGTGTTTACGAGATCCCTTATGACCTTGGAGTTATCTACTATGATTGGAATTGATCTAGGAACATCCAGATCAAAGGTATGTGACTTTATTCTCTATATCTATATTTTCTATTATATCATTTTTTTAAATACCTATTTATCTGTTGCGATAGATTTAAAGAACCTAGGATAGATTTGTATGTACCCTACTCGATCCAGGGCATGGAAATGGAGTAATCCAAGGTTCCCAACAACAACATGTCTTTGAAAACTTGAGTATAAGTTCGAAAGTCAGACTACTTATTGGGAAGAAACCATAAAGATATCACCCTCCCCCCTTCCTCCCTAAGCATTTAAAAATAGGTCGTTACTAGCTAGGTTGAGGTAAACATGATAATTGATCAATAAATCATGGATACCAAAGAAAGCAATGGTGATTTTGTTTAAGGCCAAATAAACATGCTATTCATAACAAAACAATCATATCAAAAGAATCATTCATATAGGAAAAGGAGATTGGTATACCTGAGTTGCAACCTTAAGCACTTTTGTTAAATATTAAAGGTTAGTTTAACAAAAATAGCATACAACGTACCATATGCATTTTGTTTCATTTAGATAATCAAGCACTAATCAAAGCATAGGAAAGCAAAATCAAGCATGAAAAGGTTCACACATAAAGCTTTGTCTATTTATAGAATTAAAGGGTTAAAGGTGTAAGAGATGTACCAGGATAACATACACAACTTTCAAGGTGCTTCCATAAAGCTATAGAGGGTTAGATTATAGACAATAACGATTAGTGGAAAAATAACATGGTAAAAAACTCTAAATGTCACATTATATATATAATGTGATATATAATGTCAAAAAACCCAAATTAATGTAAACCATCACATAGGACATGTATACAAACTCATTGTTAAAGTTAAACTATGTACAAGAGAGATAAAATATCAAAATGAGTGTCTAAATCAAAGTAAGCAGCAAGGGACGAAACAATTTCCTTTACTTGAAAAATCCTAAACAAATATCTAAAAACATTATTTCAATATGGGAAAAATCATATAACATCCTCACTATGTTTACATTGTAGAAAAAAATCCAAAACCAAGTCAAGATATTCCACACAACAACAAATTAAATGACAAGTTAAACACTATACAAAAATTCCAGCATGCTATCAAAACTTAAAACTTTACAAAAAAAATCGTAAAAAAGAAAAAATCTAGAATGAGAAAATTACAAAAATTTTCAAGAAACATTCCCTACATATCTAGTTTGTCAACCTTGTAGTCAAATAATTTATTGAAGCCCTAATTAGTCCCAATTTACAAAAATGTCCCTAAAGGTCTAGAATAGGACTGAATTCAACGACATGCATAAACCAACCCAAAGGCATGTTAAAATCATATAAATAAAATAAAATCAAAATCTACTCCTAGTGTGTATTTTACAAGAGAAATAATGGCAAAGAAAAGATACACATGGATCAATTTAAAACAAACAAACAACCCCTTTATTTAAAATTAGGATAGTGTAATGGGTGTAGTAAGGGAAAATTATTTCTTTCAATTCAGAAAACATTTTTTAAGAATATAAAAACATAGAAACATTCCGACTATCCAAAATTCGGTGAAAACTAAACCTATCCAAAGATGATTTCATATCTTCCACTTTCGAAAGGCTTTTTTACTCAAACAAAATTTTAAAATCAAGTTCAAGGTGTCTACAAAATCACACAACCTCTGAAAAAAATTTTAGAATCCCGATAAGTAAGTCAAATTAAATTTTCTTTTAAGAGACACAATAAATTAAACAAGCTTGTGACAAAAGGTTTTTTTTTTTTTAAAGGATTTTTATATAAGGGTTTCACCAGGTCCCTAATTGATATACACAAATCTACCTTAGGTTCAATAGGGAGGATGCTAAGACAATGAAGACTCCAATGACCCCATCCATCAAGCTTGACAAAGATGAAAAAGGTAAATCCATTGACTCAACTATGTATAAAAGCATGATAGGTTTTTTGCTATACTTGACCACTAGTAAACCCAATATCATGTATAGTATATACTTGTGTGCTAGATTTCAATCTTGTCCTAAAGAATCACATTTGAGTGCCATAAAAAAATCATTAAATACTTAAAAGGAACAATAGATCAAACCCAAGAATTGCCCCATTTATTTGGGACCATAAGATTGGATTCTTGTTCTACTCAAAATTAGATTTTAGTCAAAATCTAAAGAAAGGTGCAAACTGATCAAAATATGGTTGCATATTTTAAAAAAAAAAAAAAAAAATTGGCCTTAAGGATTCTAAATGAATTTTTAAAATATATTTTTCATAGGATATTTTAAGAAAAAGACTTTCTTTTTAAATAAGAAACATAAATTTAATTTTCAAATTATAAAACACAAGAGTAGAAAACTAAACAAAACAAGAGAAAACAAAATCACACAGTGAAATTTTGATAACCAACCAAACTAATATGGTGAGAGTAGAGCTCAATCTTCATTATCTTTCGAAGACCTTAAAAAAATCAAAATAAGCAAAGGACACCAATTCATGAAGAGTCTAGATGCCGTTGCTAGTAGGTCATGGCACAAGCTTCATTTTTTGTTTTAATGTCATAGGATACTAGAGTACAATTGACTCTTTATAGTAAGACGTTGAATCAAATTTGCAATTAAATTGTGAGGGAGCCAATATTTTCCTATGGGTCCTAGTGGTCCTTCTCGAGCTCATGTTCCTTAGTAGCATAGTTTTAAAGGGATATATGAGGTCTTTACTCATATTTGTTCACAAGAGCATTTTGGTAAAAAAAAAAAACATAAGGTTACACAAGAGCTTATGAATTATCATTCTAGGCTAAGCTATAAATTAATTAATTGGAGCCTAATAAAGATAATTAATGAATTAGGGTATATTATGCCAATTTAAGTGACCTAAGCCGAAGATGGGCTTAAATCACATAAGGTTTAGGGATTGGTATGAGATTCATTCTATTTTCCTAAAAGAGAGAACCTTAGCCTCTATTCTTATAGAGAGGATTATGCCATTCTCATATGTCAAGATCTAGGAGAAAGCTATCAAGTGGAAGATCATGAGTTATTTGAAATCTATGCCATCCTCTTTTTGGTTTAGATTTTTATCTAAGAATATTTGTTGGGATTCAACACCTAAAAGTAAGACATAATGTAACAAAGCTAAATTTAACTATTCCCTTACTATCTCTTTGGTGTATTGACATTGATTTGAACATTCAACCCATGTCTTTTACATTGTACATGACTTGTGTGCATTAGGAGTTGCACAGAAGATACAAGTCATGGTTTCCCTGATACGTAGATAAGTTGTTCATAGTTGGTTCATAGATTTGGGTAATCCAGTAGAAACTGTAGCATAGTAGAGACTGATGCACACTGGACATGACATACAGTGAATCATAACGCAAGACTATCAATTGTCATGATTTACCAATCTACTATCTTATATAGACTCTCAACCTTGAGAGGATATTGAACTGTGCTAAAATCAACATGAGGCTTAACCTATGGGTGAGACCCTAAAGTGGTCATATATCCTTATGGATTAGGTCACTATTGTTGGAGGCTGGTGGCAACGGTTATTCTCAATAGAGGCACCATGATATCTCATAAGATTGAGATAGTGTGTCCCCTTGGGTGATTCAAAGGACATGTGATCATGAAATCTATGGTTAGAGTAATTCCTTTAGTGAAATTTGATATATGCTCCTTGGAGCTAGAGTATGTCATCTGATCACATGATAAGTGAGATGTGTAACTCAATGATTTAAGAGGTAATCTTGATAGGTGATAGTACTACCTTATTAGATTACGAATACCAATTCATGGGGAATCTGCATGTAGTGGATAGTAGGTCATAAATTTGAGCACTTGGTGTCTCGTTGTAATATACATAGGGTATTAGAGTGCAATCGATTCTCTATAGTAGGATGTTGATTCAATTTCAGAATTTGATTGTAAGGGTGTTGGTACTCCTATGAGTCCCAATGATCCTCGCTCTGAGCTTATATTCTTTGATAGCATGGTTTATGAGGGTTAAATAGGTTTTCAGTTTACTTTTGTGCATGAAAGCATTTTGGTAATTATGCAAGATCGCACAAGGATAAGTGAGTGGTACCTCTAGATTGGACTAATTGATTAATTAGGGCTTTGTATAGTTAATTAATCAATTCACAACATTTTTTGGGCTAGATTAAGTGACTCATGCCTATAGTGAGCTTAAGTCACTTAAACCTAGTAGGAAACTTATAAATACCCCTTTAGGGGTTAGGGTTTCCATGTCTTGCCATTTTCTCCCTATAGTCCAGAGAGAGAACCCTAACCTCCACCCTTGAGATCTTCACCACCTTAGTGCCTAGACACAAAGAAGTCATCGGACAGAAGATCGTGGTGTTTACGAGATCCATTACGACTTTGAAGTTATCTATCGATTGGAATCAATCCGGGAGCATCCAGATAAAAAGTATGTGGCTTTATTCTTTAGATCTATGATTTCTATGGTATCCATATTATTTTTTAATACTTGTTTATCCATTGCGATAAATTTAGAGGACCTAGAATATTGCATGCACTCTATGTGATCGAGGGCATGGGAACAAAGTTATGTGAGGTTCCCAACAATTGGTGTCAAAGCCCTAGGATAGGTTCTAGCATGTTAGATTTATTTTAGGGTGTGCTAATTCTATTTTATAGGGTTGTTTTTTCATCTCATGGCCTTAAAGGATGAATGAATGAAATGTTTTTATTCGTTTAATTAAATATATCAATATATTTGGATTGATTGATTATAATTGTGATATCATCTATGCCCTTTGATTCTCTAGATTGGGTTGTACACCTTATAAGGGGTATAAGATTTTTATTTGGTTGTAAAAATATTTTTTTTAATAGATGGGTTGTAAGCTCCATTATAAGAGCACAAGAATTTTTTATTATTGTAAAAAATTTAGTTTTTTGCATCTATGGTGACGCAAGAGAAAAGAAAGAATCTTGAAGGTTTTTTTTTTTTTTTAAGATTCTATGGTGGTTAAAGAAGAAAGAAGGATTCTTGGAAGTTCTTATTTTGAGATCCAGGGTTGCACAATGATGTCAAATTAAACTCAAAATTGGGACCAATTCTTAGCAGTTTCATGGGTCAAGCCACATATGGATTTGAATATTAGGAAGTCACAAATCTAATGGTTCAAGTAGATTGCAATTCAGAGCTGAAATGAAGGAGATATTACCAATTGAAGCAAGGTTGTGCAAAGTGCATGGCAGCACAGTGACGTCAACTTTGAGCCAAAATTGGGACCATTTACATTGAGTTTCTTGGGACAAATCACCTATGGTTTTTAATCTTCGGAAGTCAGGAATCCAATGCTTCAAATGGATTGCAATTCAGAGTTGAAATGAGGGAGATATGACTAATCGAATCAATGTTGCGCAAAGAGCATGCTGGTCCGGATTGCATACGAGTTCAATTCCTTTTGGTTGTTTGGGCTGAATTTTGGGTGTCTTCTTTTGGACTCATTTTTGTGGTAATTGGGCCTTTTGGGTAATTACCAAATATGCAACAGGATCCCTAAAGGCCATGAGAAAAGTTTTTATTTATTTATTCCCTTGTTTTTATTATATGCTCTTAATTAGTTGCATATGTGGCCTCAAGATATTTTGGTATTCTTAATTAGAAATAAATTTCATGCTTTTTTAAAAATTGGAAAACTTATTTAAATTAGTATGAGCATAGTTAAGAAATTTTATTTTAAAGAAAAGATAAGTTGGAAAATGATTAAGAGTTTTCTTACCTTTTTAAAATTAATTCTTAGAGATTTTAATTTTATTTAAAACCCTCTCAAATATTTGAGATCTCTAAGAATACAATCTTTCCTTTAAGGAAAAAGACTTATTTTTCTAAATTTTTATAAAATAATATTTTTCTTATTTTGCATAGGATTTTGATTGAAAGAAAATAAGTTAATTTTGGAAATTCATGATAGATAATTAATAATTAAGAATGATTACCAAAATAAGTATTAGAACCCAAAGAAAGATTTTTGGGTATTCTTAGAAAATTTTCATGAGAAGATATTTTCCAAGATTATTTATTTAAATCGTTTGTTGCTAAGAAGATTGTTATTTCTTTAGAATTATTTGTTTATTAAACTTTAAGAGGTTTTCCTATTCTTTCTCAGTGAGAGAAAGAAAACTATACCTATAGTTGGTCCTTCGGGTTCTCCCCCTTAGAGAGAATGAGGAAATCATTCTGTTTGGATAGTTCAATAATAAGGAATAAGAGAACAATTCTCTTAGCACATGCATCCCAGTTTAAAAGATAAATAATGGATTTGAAAAATCTTATGATATTGAATTTGGGATAAGAAGGGTTACCAAAATAACTTTGGAAAGTTTTAGTAATTTAATAGAGATATAAAATATTTTGAAAAATACTTTCCCATACTGGATTGTTTAATTTCTTTTTGGAAATAAACATTTTTGGGGTTTTTTCATAGAGAATATTTTATCCATTATGGAATTACTAAAATGTTCTATTTTTGGTAGTATTTAATGGAATAAATGAAATTCCCATGCAAATATTTATTAAGTTGGAAAAGTGTAAGGAATAAGGAAAGTAAATCTTAAGAAGATTTTTGAATTTGAGAAGTAAAAGTTCCTTTCTTGGATAAGGTGCTCTCAAGATTATTCAAAATCTCATAAAATTGTAATTTCCTTATTACACAAGAGTTTCCAATTTGGAAAATAAATATTTTGAAAATTGTAGTTAGAGATAATTTACCATTAAAAATTATTACCAAAAGACTTAATAATTTGATGGAAATAAATTTCTTTGAAACATTTCCTACAAAAATATTTATTAATTTGTATTTTGTATAGGTGGAGAATTTTATGAAAATAGATTTTAAAATTTTGAGACTGGATATTTTATCAAAATTCTTTTTGAAAGTTACTCGCAAGGAAATTTTAAAATTTTCATGCTTAAATTCTTCTATTACACTAGGTTTCCAATTAAGAAATAAATATTTTTGAAAATTTTCAAAGTAGATAATATATTCATTAAGGAAATTATTAATGGTTTTAAAATGTTCTTAGTTATCTCAAAAGATTAAGTGGAAGAGGGCCTTAAACAAGCCCACAACCTCCATTGTTGAGCCCATCTTGATTTAGGTTCATCACCACCCCACTAGCGGGTTGGGCCCTATGAATCAAAGGATATGGACTCTTCATTAGGACGAGACTAGACATATCTATAATGGGAGCAACTACCCCACTAGTGGGGTTCCTTTCTTAGTTACATTGATAGTTCAAGGACAACGGTTATACACTTATCATTGGATTTAAAGTGGTCGAATCACCTACCATGATCCCACTTGCATAGTCTGGACCAAATAAAAAGGTATGTTGATCTTGCCCTTAGATACCTTTCATGTTTAAGGCAGGGAAATCTATTTGAGAGGATCTCTAACTAGTAATAAGGTCATGACCTACCCACCATAGGCTTGATTCTTATGATACTAGGATACCTTGTAAAAAGATAAGTAATTTGAGAGAAATACATTTTTGCTAGCTTAATTACCAAATGCCTTGAATGCTCAATTATGTCATATGCTTGGCTATGTTCTTTATTATAGATATCATGTTGGTTTTATATCACTCTCTTTCTCACAATAAACCAAACCTAATTAATCAATTGGATTAATTTTATTCTAGATATAGTAACTAATTGCATAGAAGATGGTTTAGGAAGAGTTAGCCATTTCTTATGAACTAACCTAGCAAGAGGAAAGAGTGGTATATCAATGTGGTATTAGATGGATCAAAAGACCAAGTGTCTAATACTTGGATATTTGGAAAATGTGTTGCAATAGCAACACATGTCTATTACTAGAGACTTAGATATTCTCTTTTTAGTTTGTAATGGTTATTTCATGATAAGGGTAGGTCAGTTTTGACAAGCTACTCTTAGGATTGTTATGAACACCAGTATTTGTATGATCTTAAAGATCTTGCCATTTTCCTTCAGGATGGTTAAAAGGATTCTCAAATATTATAGGGTATTCATATAGAAGCCAAAGGTTCTTTAAGTTCTTTTGTCAAGAAGAATAACAACACCACTAAATAAGGAAAGTTCAAGATAAGGAATAAGAAAGCAAGTTCATGGATAAGTGATTCCTTTATGACCTTGTAGGACACTAGAAAAGGAATGCCCAATTTACCTAAAGGAAAAAGAAAGTATATATCATTTTCTCGTTGTTGAATATTTAGTGGTGGATTTCACCATTTATGGTGGATAGATTCTAGACCCACTGTCTGTAAGTCCTTATAGGATATTTAATAAGTGAGAAGGTTAAATGATGGGATTATACTTACCTTAGCTTCAAATGCAAGGTTAGTTATGCAGGTTAGGGGGAGTAAATATCCTCTTGTTTTATATGTATTCCATTATCACTTTGCCAAGTGATAAGAATAGTCAAATCTCAAGACTAAACCTAGCACTAATTAAACATTTGATATCTAGACCTAGGTCATATTAATCTAAATAGGATCCAAATATTGGTAAAGTTTGGACTCTTTGATTCCAAAAGATCTTATAGTTTACGAATCCTATATAAATGATAAAATAACTAAGAGGACTATAGCCAAGGAATGTTTGGAGTTAGGGCATACTAACATGTATGGAATTTTTAATGTCCATTCATGGGGAGGGTATGGGTATTTCATCACTTTTAGTGATGATTACTTTAGGTTTGGATATGCACATAGGAAATCTGATGCCTTGGATACATTCGTTGAATTTAAGGCAGGATCGGATAACCTATTGGGTATACATGCTAAGTCACTTTGATTAGATGAAGATGATATGTCTAGTAAGTTTGATTCTTTCCATTGAAGCATGGGATTATTTCCCAATTATGTGCACCAGGGTTTCTATTACAAAGGAAAGAAAATATTAAACTTGGATGGACATAGTGAGATCGTGGATAGGTTTCTCATTTTTTCCTATATGTTTTGGGGGATATGTCTTATAGATTGTGTAATACCTATTTTTCTTAAGAGATGTATCAGTTTATAGGATATATAAGAGGATTTTTGGGTTATTACCTTTATAGTCAGAATCATTAGAAGATATTTGTTAACACAAATGTCAGAATTTTTTATGAAGACTATATGGTAAGGAATAAGGCAAAGAGCGATATAGATTGGAGGATATATATTAAAAGATAGTCCCATATTTCATAGGATACTATGGATCCAGAGGGTTAAAGGCATACCATTCCTATGATTTCTAGTACACTAGCGTCTCATCGTAGTGGGAGTTTATATCCCACATATTATGATGAAGTAGTGAGCAGTGTTTGTGCTCACTTAAGGCAAGGAGATGTGAAGAGATAGTTAGAATCTTTGTATTCTAACATAGTTTAGGTTCCTGTAGAAGCACTTAAAAGGATAAAACTCATAGGTGTAAGTTGGTCTATAAGAGGAACATGGGAGTAGATAGAAAGCTTAAGTTTTATGTGGCTAAGATTGTAGCTAAAGGTTATAGTTTAAAACTTTGTTTCAACTATGGAAAACCTTTTCAACAGTGGTCATATTAAAATCCATTGGATTACTCTTATATATTGTAGTGTGTCTCATTTATAAGATACAATAACTAAACATTTTCATAGTAAAGGGTCTTGTGTGTACAAGAAGGCATAAGGAACCGTGATGATACTCTAAGATCTTGCAGGTAGATGACAATCTACTCATTGGAGATGATGTAGGGATATTGTCATCAGTTAAGATCTAATAATCTATTTAAGTCTATATCAAAATCTAGAGGAAGATGCAATATATTCTGGGGGTTAAGGTCCTTTAAGACCGTAATAATAGGAAAATTGCACCATGTCACCTACAGTGATGAGTATTTGGTCAAGTAGATGATGCAAAACTCTAAGAAGGGTTTGTCTTTCTCAAGATTAATGTCCTTAGACATCTGTGGAGAGAGTTCGCATTAAGGCAGTATCCTATGACTCTGCAATTGATAGTCTTAAGTATGCAATAATATGTGTTAGACTAAATATTTGCTTTGCCATAGGAATAATAAGTGGATATTGTCCGTTTTCTTATTAGAGCTTTGGGTGGATGTCAAACATATACTCAAGTATCTTTGAAAAACAAGGGATTATATGTCTTTATGATGAGTTGGTACTCTGTTCGTACTAAGAATTGGACTTTTAGTCTAATAAGGACTCTCACAGGTCTACTTCTAGGTATGTATACACTCTAAGTGGTTTTTTATGCTTCTATAGCAACAAAGGAAGCCTTTTGGCTTATAGGTAGTTCCCTTGGCTATATTATCTAGGATACTATTATGTAATAATAGTGGGATGGTGGCATAGTTTAAAGAACTAAAGTACCACTAGAAGAGGAAACACATAAAGAGCAAGTGATACCTTGTTGTGAGATAATACAAAGAGGTGATATGACTATGGAGTAGATTCTTTCTTTAGTACTCATCCGACTTTTGAGGCTAGTGAGAGTTTGTTGGGATTGAACCCCTAAAAGAAAGACATGATGTAACTAGACTTAACTATCCTCTTTCTATCCCTTTGGTGTATTGACATTGATATGAGCATTCAACCAATGTCTCTTATATTGTACATGACTTGGGTGCATTAGGAGTTGCACATAAAATACAAGTCATAGATTCCTTATAATTAAATAAGTTGTCCATAGTAGGTTCATGGATTTGGGTAATCTAATGGAGATTGTAGTACATAACCTCCTAATTAGAAGGATGACTTGTCTTGGTTGTCAGGATGGGTTTCCCATGTTGAGTGCACTAGTATATGTGATACATACTGGACAAGGCCTATGGTGAATCATGACACAAGGCTATCAATTTTCATGATTCACCAAGCTACTATATTGCATGGACTCTCAATCTTGAGAGGATATTAAGTCTATGCCAAAATCAATAGGAGGCTTGATAAAGTGGTCATATATCCTTATAAATTGAGTCACTATTGTTGAAGGTTGGTGGTAATAGGTATTCTCAATAGAGGCACCATAATATCTCATGGGATTGAAATAGAGTGTCCCCTTGGCTGATTCAAAGGACATGTGATCATGAAATCTGTGGCCATGGTAATTCCTTTAGTGGAATTTGACATATGCTCCTTAGATTTAGAGTATGTCATTCGATCACATAATAAGTGAGATCTTTAACTCAATGATTTGAGAGGTAATCTTGGTAGGTGATAACATTAACTTGTTAGATTACGGATATCATTTCATGTGGATTTTGCATGCAGGAGATAGTAGGTCACAGACCCAAGTACTTGGTGTCTCATTGTAATATACATAGGTATTAGAGTGCAGTTGACTCTCTATAATAGGATGTTGAGTCAATTTCAGAATTTGATTATGAGGGAGCCAATACTTCTATGGGTCCCAATGGTCCCCACTTTGAGCTCATATTCCATGATGACATAGTTTATGAGGGTTGGATGAGTTTTTAGTTTACTTTTGTGCATAAGGGCTTTTTGGTAATTATGTAAGTTGCATAGGGATAAATGAATGGTATCTTTGGACTAGGCTAATTGATTAATTACGAGCTTGTATGGTTAATTAATGAATTAACAACTTTTTTGGGCTAGATTAAGTGATCCAAACCCATGATAGGCTTAAGTCACTTAAGCCTAATAGGAAGCCTATAAATACCTCTTTAGGGGTTAGGGTTTCCATATCTTGCCATGTTCTCCCTACAATCTAGAGAGAGAAGCCTAGCTTCCACCCTTGAGATCTCCATCAACTCAATGCCTAGACACAATGAAAAGTCATCGGATGGAAGATCATGGTGTTTACGAGATCCATTACAACTTTAGAGTTATCTACATTAATTGAAATTGATTCGGGAACATTCAGATCAAAAGTATATGGCTTTATTCTCTAGATCTATGATTTATGCAGTATCCATATTGTTTTTGAATGTCTGTTTATTCACTGTGATAGATTTAGAAGGCTTAGGATAGATTTGTATGCACCCTACATGATCCAAGGCATGGAAATAGAGTTATATGGGGTTCCCAACAACATTTACATCAAAGGTATGCTTTTTAAGCCTTAGATCTATAGTTTCATTACTCTTATTGCTTTTGTTGCGTAAACCTAGCGACCTTAGATATATAGAGAGCATGCACCAATGATCTAGGGGTGTCCCAACAATGACATGCTTTATTCAGGAACAAAGCAAGATGGAAAAGCCATTCTTGGGGGATTAAAATGGTCCCTCGTAGATTTAAAGTATCGAAATGACTCTCTCATAGGTATACTCCAATTGTTTTGGTCATATGGTTGAGTTTTCATGGTTTGATTTGGATTTAAGTCTACAGGAATCCTTTTAGCTTTCAACCAATGTTATTTCTTCAACAATACAACATACACAAAAGAATTCTATCCCAATCTCAAAAAAAATCTAAAAAAAAAACAAAAGCTAAAAAACTTATAACAACATATTTACAAAATGGTTAAAATCCATTAACAACTCTTAATTTCTAGAATGGACCAAATTTTAAAGATTCATTTGATTCAAATCCTTGAAAATAATGCCAAATTTTGGTTGGAATTTCATGTTGTATCTTTTATTGCTGATACAAATGAAAATGTAACACTAATATTTACTTGGAAAAAAGTTGTCTTGTCAAAAGCAATTAGCTCAAAAAAAAAAAAAAAAAAAAAAAAAAAAAACTTAAGTAATAAAAAAAGCTAACAACTTAGTACAATGGTTAGGTGGTCTCCTCCAGAATTCAACACTAAGACAACTTTGGATATTAATATATACATATATGTATGTATGTATGTGTGTATGTATGTATGTACGTATGTATTGAATTTATTGTAAAAAAGGCTTAATAAATGGATCTAATCTTTTGAAAAACATTTAAAGTGCCAACTAAACATCAATTATACTATTCTATCAATTGATCTTTAATGGAAAATAAAATTTGAAAATCTTATTATAGGAGAGTTAATCTTTTTGAATTTCAATATATCTTCATGAATGATCTTGCTTTAAACACTCATCCTTTGAATCTAGAAAAAAGTTAGCGAAAAATCATGGTGAATGAAAGCACATCGACATGCTTGGTAACTAAGAAAGCAAAAGAAAATATAGGAAAAGAAGAGAGAAAAGATAGAGAACTTAAAATTCAAAAACTAATTGTGAGATTCAATGAATTGTTAAGTTTTAATATGATCTCTCTCTAACAAACAAACAAACTATTTATATTGGATTGCATACCAAATAAACCAATAGAATCATGCCATGTCACCTAAAAACTAATCTATAGTAAAACCAAAATTGAAAAATTACAAATCTTAGTTTAGAACCATAGTACATAGTAATATATATATATAATCAAGAGTTCAATAATTGATGTCAAGATTTTGACATTGAATATTGTAAGATTTGATACATTCCAACATACCTTCTCCATATCTCTCAAGCAACGAATATCGATCTTCATATCAATTCAAATTGATACACTTTTAGCATTGTTAGAAAAATTAGGCTAATCTAACCTATGGTAATCATCCTAGAGGAGGGGTGAAAAGGGTGATGGTCTCTTTTTGAAAATTTAAACTATGTGAATGTAAGAGACAAATATATGCAAATATATAATAAAATAATATAAAGACAATTGCACATAAAGTAAAAGAGTAGGGAAGAGAGAATGCAAACACAAGATTTTATAGTGGTTCGGCGAAACCCAGCCTACATCCACTCTCCTCTAGCTTCAATCTCAAGTTTGAGGTTCCACTAATTCAAGGCTTCCAAACCAAGCCTTCAAGCAATACAATTGGATTATGGTTCCAATCCACCCTCTTGGAATTTTGGTTCCAAACACCCTTTACAATCCTCAAGAGATACTGATTCATGCCCAGTTGAGTATTTTAATCAAAAATATTTATAAATCCTATGACCTTATACTGGCGTAGCAACGCTACTATAGTATAGCAGCTTTAGGGTCGAACTCTGGGATGGGTTTTCACTCTACCAGTGATAGACTCTAGATTAGAAATTGAGTCTGATGATTTCCTTTGTCAAAAACTTAAAGTTTAAAAGAAAATAAAATTTGTTTTGAAAGTGGAGTTTGAAACTAAACTAACATAGAACTAGATAAAAATGGAAGAAAGAAAGTCTCCTAGAGCTAAAGGTTGCTAGGATCAAGTTCAGAATGCAAAGTGGGAAATTCCGGATTTTTCTTCTCGTATTGGGGACAACAACATAAAGGATGGTTGTTTCCCGAACCGGTATAGGTTTAACAATGAAGATTTAATCCATAAAAAGTCAATAGAAGTGGTAGTCAAGTTCCATTAATGGCTTTAGACACTATGGGTCTTCACCTTGAGCCACTTTCCAAAGGCTCGTACATGATAACTAATGGTCTTATGTGGATCTAGCAATAAGTATCCACAGAGACCTAAAAGCTTATCATGTATTGGCCATTCAAAGTGATTCTAAGGGATTTAAAGCAAAACTTTAGATTTAGAAGCCATTTATGAACTCCAACTACCTGTATTTAATGCATGAGAGTTTTCCACTTTTGCATCTGGACTTTTCACCTAGCTCCCTTCACTCCAAGAAACCAAAGGTTTAGCCTCTCATCCTATGGGAAAACATCCTCAAAGGTTGTTTGGCTTCCAAGAAAAAGAAAATAGAAGAGAGAAAAGGAAAGCAAAGAGAGCTCTGTATTTCTCCTTCCAAAAACTATACAAAAGTTGGTTTCCTCGAACAAGTTCCTCCGAGAGAGTCCTTTTTAAGTGTTTACAAGAGAGTTTATATAGGAAGGTAATTTACCCTTCCTTGAATACTTCCTAGATAAGGAATTACATGAGTGGCTGAATATAAGGAGAAAATGGAAATTTAGACACAAAAATATCAGAAGAAAAAGAGTCGGCACAAATATCCTAGCTTCGCACGTTGCATGGTGATTTGCGAAAATTTCGCAAGTTGATTTCGCAACTTAGAATCCACTTTCGCACGTTGAGATCCAAGTTCACAAGTTTCAAAATCAACTTCGAATGCTGGGCTTCACCACGACTGCACAGCTGCCATCCACTTTAAATTTCGCACGTTGAAGTTCCAATTTCGCAAGGTGCGAAATTGTCCCTCAGCTTGATGCAGTTGTCTTCCGAAGGCCATATCTTCCTCATTTCAGCTCCAAATTGTACACGGTTTGAAGCGTTGGATTATTGACTTCCTGAGCTTTGAAATGGTATATATCATGTATAAAATGGACTTCGGGAAGTGCTCCAAAAGTGCGAAGGAAGACTATAGCTGCTGTCCTCTGTTTTCTTCACTCTGTTTTCCTCTCTCCTTTGCTCTTTCCTTGCATACTTTGAACGACTAAGGCAAAGGACTATGAGGCTCCAAAGCTTAGTTTCTTCATGAATTTGAGCTTCCAAAAGCTTTTCCATGAACTATATACAGCTCTCCCTCATTCTTAAATTGCTTTGGTGAGCAAAAAGCTATCAAAAACACCAAAACTTAACACAATTTGATTAGAAACGATTGCAAGGGTCCCTAACATGTCAATTGAGTTAAAAGGTAATAATAATTACTCAAGGGTGTTTAAAAGAGCTAATTACAAGCTACAAAATAGCATGTTTTGAGTAGTAATCAGATACCCCACTCTTAAACAACCTCTCAAGTGATACCCCACACTTGAGAATCTTACTCTCAAAGATATACAAATAATTGATCTCACAAAATCATAGTACAAAAACTTTAAGCTCAAATGATACAAGAAAACTAGGATTGAATGGTGCACTAAAGATATGCAAGTTTTAGAGCAATGGTGCACTCAAAAACACTCTTCCAAGACTCAAATATATTCAAGAAAGGTTTAGGAAGGTTGAGCTCTTCAGCAATGATGATTTGGAGCCTTTTTATAGAGAAAAAAAAGTCAAACTAACCATTGGGGGTTCGATCGATTGACTAGCTGTTAGCATTTAATGTTTGGCAGGTGACTGTTGGACCTTGACCAAACCTTGACCGGACCTCGACCAGTTGAGGTGTGGGTGAACAGTTCCTCATCTAGTTGAACAACAATTGTGGAAGAGAGATAAGGTTTTTTGCACCCCTCGACCGGTTGAGTCGGCAGTCGACCGATTACTGTTCATACGCTTGACCGATCGAACTGGGGGTCGACCTGCTCCTAGACCGGTTGAGCTGGCGGTCAACTGGTTCCTCATCCGGTTCAACTGGTTGAGCCGTTTTTGACTCAACAACCAACTTTTTCAACTTAAAACTTTTTAAATAAGTTTGAAAAACATTTGACACAAGTTTTAGTAGAAAACATGAAATCATCCAATTTTAAAATATTTAAAAAAAAAATAACTCTTGGATGATTTTGGTGCATAAGTAAAGAATGCAATGCATGAAAATCCTAGTGCACCAACAACCTTACAAAGAGATCTTTATGAAGCTTGGGCCTTGAAAAACACTTCTCTCTGAGGTGGTATTCTTCTTCATGATTTCTCCTTGGCTTGATTTGTCTTTGTGATTGCCACTTTGGAAATCGTCTTGCCTAATCACACTTGAAATATAATCATTAGTTTTAAACCTTATTTTGTTATCATCAAAACCGAGATTAACCAAACCTTGGTTTCACAAGCATATCAATCTCTTTATCAAACTAGTATTGAAATTTGCATGCTATATCAAAATGACAAATTTTGCTAACCTAGTAGCTATTAGCTTTTGTCGATTTAACAAGTCGTGCATCAAATCTAGCTCAACATAGAGCTTAAAAATCAAAATATTCGATCAAGATCCATTTTCTTAGCTTCTTGGCACAAATTAACCCCACGGATTCCATATCAAAATTACTTTAGTATAACCTCTTGTATATGGAAATACATCAAACATCATTCTAGTATTGAAATCATTATGGAAATGCCCTCTACATTTTTATACCTCTTTGAAAATTAACAATCCACTCTTCTTTTTCAATTTTCACTTGTTTTTCATCTTTGGTCCTTAAAATGCTAATCTATCATTTCTTACTCTGTTTTTTTGCATAATTTCTAAACAATTTCTATAGTTACTATCAAGGAGGCCTTTAACTTAACTATAGGATAAAGTTGAATAATTTGTTGTTTTTGCTCCATAAAATGTTCTTTTTGAGCTTAAGAAAAACTATGATTTGCATACAAATCATACTGATAGGGAAGAAAATTTGAAAGCTTTCTAAGCTTAGTTATTTAAAATAATGGATGTAACTAATGAAATAGCTAAGCTTGGATTACTTGAGGAAATAGAAAAAAAAAAAAAAAAAACCCTTTATTAAAGCATTAAATTTGTCTCAAGTGGTGAAGACCAATACTAAACAAGAAGACTAAGGCTTTATTTGGGAAGTCTTTTTTAAAATAGTTTTTGTAGAACAAAAGTCTATTTAGGAACCTGAAATATTTTTAATATGTTATCTATGTTTTTAAATATGTTTTAAAAATATTTTTTATTTGTAGTTCTTTATTTTTGTATCATTTTGCATATTTGTATAATTATTTTTTAAATAAACCTCAAAAAACAAGTGAAAACAATTGAAAAAAATTGAAATTTTTTTTTCTAAAAATACCTTACTTTCTATTTTTAATTACAAGAAATTGTTGTATGTTTTTTAATTATCAAATGTTTTTTTTTTTTTTTTTTTTTTTTTTTTTGTTTTAGAGAACATAAAATTGTTCCAAAAAATAGTTACCAAATAGAGTTCCAAGTTTTTATAACACTGAGATTTGTGTGCTTAATTATGACTTTTGTTACTTAGAGACTAGCAATAAACTAGTGGAAGGTTGGGATGAAATCCCAAACTTGACCTTTTGATAGGATCATTCAAGCCTATCTTAAAAATCATTTTGAATAATTGTAAGATTGGTTTAAGTAAATATTGAACCAAGTTGGTAAACCATAATCATTTGTTGCATCTACATCAGTGGATGAGATATATACTCAAGTGATGTTTGAGAGGAATGGATGTGTACAAGGTTTAGGATTTTGCCTGATTCCTACCTTGGTGTTTGGTTCTACTAGAAAAGGTTAGTCAATAGATGCCCTTAGAGCAAAGCTTTCAACCACAAAAGAGGAAGTCACACATTTGAAGAAGGTTCAACAACAAATGCAACAACAATTTGAAGAGACTCGATAATAGATGCAACAACAATTTGAAGATTAAGAAGTTGGGAGGCAAACAATGTTCCAAAATCAAATTATGCAGATGATGCAACAATTGCTACAACGCCAACATCCTTGAGATTATTTTATTTTCATATGACAATTTTTTATATTTTTATTGGTATTTTGTTATATTTGGGTTTCTTAACTCAACTATCTTGTGGTACTTCTATGAAAATTGAAGATGATAGGCATATCTATATTTGGTTACCATGTTTTTCTACATGTTATATTAATGCTTAAAAAAATAATAATTGATGCTTATTGAATACATGTTTTAACATACTTAAGATGATTAATAATTGTATTAAATATAAATACATGTTTTAATATGTTTGGATGTATTAAATGTATCAAGCTTTTAAAGAACTTGTATTAAAATGCAAGTTCTGACCACATGGTTGATTAGATTTCATCACAATTACATCATAATTATGACTAAATGAGTTCTTAGTCACATTTTTTTTTCTTAGTTGAACTACAGATTTATTATAGATTTTGTCACACTTTAGTATTGAACTATGACTAACGATTTACAGCCTTTCGTCAGGGTTGGATTAGACCGTGACTACATAATATAATTTTTTTGTCACGGTATTGGTTGGAACCATGGCCAAAAGATGGAAACATTCAATGACAGAAAGGATATAGTCGTATCCAAAGATCTCAGTCTCTAGTCATGTCTTGGGAAGTGATCATGACAAAAAATGTGTCCTTATGGCGAGATATTGTGACATATGATCATGATTACTTGTATCCATGACTAAATGATTTAGTCACAACATTATAATCTATGGTCACACTCAGAGAGCTATGACCAATAACACCTTCTCTTATAGTATGAGTTTCATGCCTTAATAGTAACCTAACATTGGAATTATTGTAAGACCCTTAATCCTTGTATTTAATATATTTTAAGCATGTTTCAAGCTTCTTGAAAGAAATTGTCATGAAAATGAAGCATTTAAGTAACAAAGTGACTTTGGAGTAAAAATTTGTTAGCACAAATCTTAGTGGTCAAGAAGGAACCCAACATGAAATGGCACACTTGAAAATTGTGTAGGGGTAGCAACCAAAGAAGAATGACACACTTCACATAGTACACTTAAAGTAGTGCACTTTAGGAACTTGTACCAAGGAAGAAACACCAACTAAGTGTGCCTCATTCTCAAATTGGTTCACACTCAAATGATGCATCTCCTACTAAAACAATTAATGACCCGTGTTGAATTTTCTAGGCCCCTTCATCAAGCTTATCACCACCTTACTTTTCCCAAAGTTTTTAGCCTTAGAACTTAGAGTCAATCATGCAACGTAACACCCTAAGAAGAAAAATGATATTCATAGAAGTTGATTGAAGGTGAAATTGGGCAAGGCCTCTTTCATCACCACTACAAGTCACTACTACAAAAATAATTTATGGTGTCACTATTTAAGGTGTCACTTTTAAAATAATGACACCATATGACTTAAAATCCATAAAAGTGACACATCCTATAAAATTTTCAATTAAGATAGATATTAATTTTAAGTTTACAATGTTAGTTTTCGAAAAGTGACACCATATAAAATAAAAATTTTAAAATACTATAACTTAATGGGCCCACTTTGAGAACAATAATAGTATATAAAAAAAACTCATTGTTTCCACATACCCACGATCCAAAAAGATCTCATTCCATAACCCTAGCCATAATTTTCTTATGCTTCTTCTCACACCCATAGTTAACACATAATTGCTCTTCTCTACTTCGTGGACTCTTAGGTACCCCAAAATCTCTTAGATCTATCATTTTCATTTTTTTTTATTAATGTCAAAATCTCTATTAGCACAATTGATTTATATTCATTGAAAATCTCATTTCATAACCCTAAACATAATTTTCTTCTACTTCTTCTCGCACTCATAGTTAACACACAACTGTTCTTCTCTACTTCATGGACTCTCAAGTAACCCAAAATCTTTTAGATCTATCATTTTCATTTTTTTTATTAATATCAAAATTTTTATTAGTATAATTGATTTATATTCATTGATTTGGTATATCTGTAATGTGGATTGTGTAAATAGTGTTTTTTTTATTGAGTTGTAGGAAAATAAAAATTAGGTTTAACATTCCACCATATCTTCTATTTCAGTTAAACCTATAAACCCCAAAATGAATGAAAATAAGATAAATGAATGATTTTTTAATATCTTTCATACTCAGAATAAGGGATAAACATTTTACAGTATGAAATTTTCTTTTGATCTTATAAGAAATTTCCTTTGATGGGACTTTCTGTTTTTTTTTTCTAGGAATATTATAGTATACTGTGATGAGGATATGTATTGGTGATATTTGAAAATTAATTTTTTAGAAAGTTATTCTTAATATTGTCATCTCCCACAAAAGGAAAAACGAAATAGTTTCCATATCATGTTGGAGTTGGTTTGGAATGTTGGAATTAACAATGAAAAATTAATTTTATTTATTTTTTATTAATGTAAATGAATTGTTTTTTAAAATTTAAATAGAAATGTAAATTTTTATAATTATAAAAATGATCAAATATTATATTTTGATTTTTTTTAATTTATTTACATGCTATTACGATTAATATCTCATCTTGTTCTATTCATATTTTTTCTATTCTTAAAATATGTTTTTTGTTTTTGTTTTTTTAACCTTCTTTTCTAATTGTTTTTATATGCATTGACCAAAATTTAGAATTTCCTTTTCAAGGTTAAAAAATTTCTATAAAATCCTTTTATTACATAAATTTTTTCAATTCGTTCCATAAAACTTTTTTTTTGAAGAAGAAGAACATGTTTTATAATTTTCTTTTGATTTTCTATGAAATTTCCTTTAATCGGACCGTTTGTTTATTTTCTAAGAATATTATAGTATGTTGTGATGAAGATATTGGTTGGTCATATTTGGAAAATAATTTTTGAGAAAATTATTCTCAATATTGTCATTTCCTGCAAAAGGGTTCTACAAATATTTTTTATTTTTGTCTTATTTTCATATTGTTTTTATAGGCATTGACCAAACTTTGGAGTAATTTGAATTTGATGATGAAATTTTCCTTTCAAGGTTATAAAATTTCCATAAAATCCTTTTATTCAAAAAAATTTCCAATTCCTTCCATAAAACTCTTCATTTTCTTCATTTTTTTTTTTGAAAAAGATGTTTGATAATTTATTGATCTAAAGAATATTAAAAGTAAAAAATTTAAAATATTGAATATATTTTCCTTTGATGTTTTTATTTTTTTATTATTTTTCTTTGAACATATTTTTCATATCCAAATTTTTAATTAATTATTTTAATTAGAAAAAAAGAAATAAAATTTGGAGTTATAACTGAAAAATCAATAATTTTTATGAAAAGTTCTTTAATTCTTTCTCATACTATTTTTTCTCTTAACATTTTTTAACAATGAATTAGGTTTTTTGTCTTATATACACAATTTTCATGCTTGTTATAATATTATGTCCTATCATATTAGTCGTTGAAAACATTTTTATATTTTGTTACTAAAATTTTATTTTATATAATTGAGATGAAATTTAATAGATATTGTTATTTCACAAAATGAGCATTAAAAAAATATTGAAATTAAGAAAATCCTTCCAAGAAATAAAAAAAAACATATATAAAAAGAATTAAATGTTAAAAATGATTTTTAAAAGCATAATGAATTATAAAAAATAAATTTAAAAAGTGCAGATTTTAAGTGGAAGATTAGTATTTTCTAAAATTTTAGATTTATATTTTGATTTTGTAGTTTTGATTTATTTTTTATTTTCTTGAATTGTTTTTATTTGAATTCAAATGTGACTACTTTTGTAATGAGATTCATTAAAGAGATAATTGTTGATTCTACAGTTATTGCATTAAAGGTTTTACTCATTTAATGAATTGTACATAATTTCATACTTCCAATTATTGTGATATTAATGTTATTTTTATTTTATTTCAGTTTGATGATAAAAAAAACATATTCTTAAGTAGAATTTGATGAAATTAGAGGAGAATTGACTACTTTTGTATTATAACTAATCATGAATCATGTTGATGTATCGTGATCATGCATGGTGAGTCTCTTAGTTGTTATATGAATTTTCTATTGGTATTGTATAACATTACTTATTCTTTACGAACTATTTTTATATCAAAATGAGAAAAAGAAAAAAGAAAACATTAGTACTTAAATTTGTTTATTTTTTATAACATTAATTAATTTTTGTTTTCAATAAGAACTCTAAAACTCATTAAACTATGAAATACAGGTATACACCCTTGGGAGGACAATATGAAGAATAAAAAGAAATGAGAAACAAGATTTTGGGTTTTTAGATGAGACTCTTATGCCATACATTATAGGACATAAGCGTTACTTTATTTGGTATTTAGAATTTTGGGTCTTTAGATGCAACTCTTATGTCATTTTATGGTTAGTCGATTTTATACACATGAATTGCAGGTATACATGAATGTTGAGATGCTTAACATTTCTAAATCATGTTTTAATGTGCATTCACTTTTCTTTTTTTAGTTTTGGTGGGTTTGATGTACTATGGTTTTGTGAACATTTGATATACAGATATTACTGGATGATGTAATGCATTATAGGTTAATCAATAAGTATTATGAAAATATAAGTTAAATGTGATATGATTATTATATTTATGGACAAAATATGCACAGGTTGATCTTATTTATTAATAAATATTACAAAAATCTACTAGCTAATTAACCAAAAACAACCATATCTTCTATAATTTACAATGATGTGACACCATAACTCAAATGTGATGCATTTAACGTGACATCATAACTCAAAGGTGATGCATTTAATATGACACCTTATATATCTCACACAACTCTATATCAAATTAAGCATCACTAAAACTATATGGTATTGCTTCTGAATGTGCCACCATTTATCTGCTTTGGTGTCGCTTCCAAATACGTCACCAATTGGTACCCTCTATGGTGTCGGTGGATAAGGTGACACTATGTTGTAACGACACCCTATTTTTATAGTGACTCATTATAAATGTCACCATATATCTTTTTCCTTGTAGTGAGTGAAAAGACATATTGACAAACCTCTTGACTTTCCGACATCAAAATATCATATCTAGTTCGACCATTGAACCTCGCAGCCCACGTAGGAAATCTCTCATCTTTTTCCAAGACGACCATTTTTTCCTTCTTTCCTCTCTTTAACTTTCCCTAATATCCACTGACTTTTAAAATCCAAGGTAATTATCTCTCTCTCTCTCTCTCTCTCTCTCTCTCTCTCTCTATATATATATATATATATATATATATATATTTCTCCATATTACATTAATGAAACTACCACCTCAAATTCCACAATTAATCTCAATTTCTAATAATCTCAAGTTACAAGTTCCCTAAAGTCAATATTATTTTTCTTTAGCTTAAAATTTCACCATTTGCCATGTAAAATCCAAAACAGTGAGAATTCGATGCATAGCTTTTTAACAAAAATTTTCCTATTGATATCTAATTTGGTGCAAAGACATGTAGTTAATTGTTCCTTTTCGACTAATAGAATGACATGTTTATAGCAAATTTCTTACATATTCTTAGAAAACCTGATATCACAATTCCCATTATGCATTTTTGACAAATTGAGGTCTTAATTGCAGCCAATTAATTGAACGGGGGAATGTCCTAGATAGAAGATGAGGAAAAAGGGGGACAGAAGAGAAACTAATGAAAAATAAATATGAAGAAAACAAGTATGAAGTTGAAGTACTTATTATATATTTTCTCCGGTTTCATAAATTTACCAGCTTTTCCGATAATCATATTGTAATTCATTTTGCATGCAGTATAATGAGAGCCAAAAAATGGAAAAATCTTAGTTAATTTTGGACACACTTTTTTTTTAAAAAATACAATATGATACTAACTCACAATAACTTTTGAAATATATATATATATATATATAAACAAGGACTTTATCATTTTGAAAATAGTAGGAACTTACCAAAAAGGATCTTCACAAATGGACTTGGTATGGAAATAGGCTTCATTTTTAAAAATAAATTAATATGAAGAAAACAACAATAAAGTTAAGCTTTTCAAATATATTCTCCAGATTCATAAATTTAGTAACTTTTCCAATATTATAATTAGTTTTGTACCATGGTGAGGGACAAAAAATCAGAAAAATCTTAGCTATTTTTAGACACTTCCTATTTATTTTTATTTTTATTTTTAAAAAAAAAAGAAATAGAAAATAATACTAGCACACAATGACTTTTTGAAATTTATCTTAAAAATGATAACGAATTCTAAAAATTGCTTTAAAAAAATTAGTGTAAGGAAATTTTTACTACATTGAATTTAAGACTAATTTTAAGAACATAAGGTAAATTCCTTATCTTTTTTTTATATAAAATTAACTATATTTTATATAAATTTATTATTATTTGTTATTTCTTTAAATAAAAATAAAAAAGTATATCCAAACAAGGAATTTGTTATTTGAGAATCCGAAGAACTTACCAAAAAGGATCTTCAGATACTTTCTTTTGGTATGGAAATAGGTTTCAATGTCAAGTATAAGGTAGAATAATTGTTAATTCAGAATGCCTTCTTGGATGATTTGCTTCTATGGTCACATCTCTCCCCAACAACTTTCTGTTCCATTTTCGATGTGGGACATGAAGATTAATGGTTTGTTTTTGTTGTTCTTCAGGACGAAGATGGTGTCGTACGAAATAACTCATGATTCTGCTGTGTGTTGCTTTCAAGTGAGCGGAAAGAGCAAAAGATGGAACTTTTATTTATTTATTTATTTATTTTGCTAGTCTCAGCGGCCCACTTGCAACACAATTTTAGATTTTAATCTTGGATCATGACCTCTTTGTGATGGTAAAATATATTGGAAATTGGAAAATATAATGGATTCATTCACTTTTATGTTTTTAGGTTCAAAATAGGAAACGACATAAAAGAATTTGTTTTTCTTGAATTCATTTGAAAATTAATTAAATATTAAAAAGAATTTAATGTAAGGAAAGAAAATAAAGATTTTAAAGATTCTAAAAATTAATTTACAAACCATTTATCTTGTTAATTTAAGTAATAATTAGTCAAGATTCTCTTAACACGTGACATAGAAGTATTGAAATAAAATTGTTGCCGGTTTTGTTAAACTCATCAAACACTTTATTGACTTACTAATTCTATATTTTTAATTTTATAATTTTATACATGTACTATACAATTAAATTTTATATTTAGGGACTGTATTTTAAAAATGCTTGTTATTGAAGATAAAGACAATTTTGAATTTTTTTTATAAATTTAATTGAATGTTTTTATTAAATATATGAATCATTTTCACATTTTTTTAGAAGAATTAATCGGTTAAAATGAATTAAATAATTCCTAAATTTGTGAATCTAACCCTTTCAATATTTTTTTTTTTGGAAAAAGAACCCAATTTTGATATTAATGTTCTTTACCATTTTAAATACTTACATGTAGGGTTTTAAAATAAAAAAGTAATATTTCCAAATATAAAATATAAAAGTAATCTCAACGGGCCAAAAAATGATGGAGGATTAAATTTTTGATATTAAGTTTTTAATGATCATTTTAATCAAATACCCCTTTTTAAAAATCTTAGTTGTACAAAAATCTCTTTATTATATTAGGTTCAGGGCCAAAAAAATCTGTCTATTTCTCTAAAATATGGAAAAATTATGAAAGCTTGGGCATTCCACCTTCTAACCCCAGTAGGTTTGGGGTTTACTTACCCTACAATTCAGCAGTGGTTTAACCTGTGGTTTTGTGGAATTGTAACCTTTTAGTGCAATAATACGGGTGAAGGAGATTAGAAAACATATCTGTTTGGATGCAGTAGTAGAGTGGAAAAAGGAAAAAATATCAGACCAACGAACCATTTTCTTAATTAGCCCAGCTAATCATCATAAACATGACTACCAAGGCTCCCTTCAGAACTTTCCCTCACAGTGTTATCTATTAAGCCGGTATCCTTCACTTTTCTAGTATAAATACTAGAAGGTTGGGACATATCATGTATCTTCAAACCATTAGGAGAGATGGCTAGGAAGAAGGTTAAGCTTCAGTGGATTGTGGATAATGCTGCTCGTAAGGCCACATATAAGAAGAGAGTGAAGGGTCTTATGAAAAAAGTAAGAGATCTCAGCATTTTGTGCGGCGTTGATGCGTGTGTAATCACGTACAGCCCATACCATCCAGAGCCCCAAGTTTGGCCTTCCCCGACTGAGGTCGAACAAGTCATTGCTGCGTTTAGGAGCCGGCCGGAGAATGACCAAACCAAGAAGGTCATGAACCAAGAAAATTTCACCTGGCAGAGGATATTCAAAGCGAGGGATGAAGTGGTGAAACAGCAGATGAAGAACAGAAAAAAGGAGATCGAAAACCTAAGGATCCAGTGCTTGGGTGGTAGGCTGCTGGAGGGTTTAGAGAGTAAAGACCTCCTAGATTTAACGTGGGCCATTGACAATCAGTTGGAGGCAGTGAAGAACAGGACGGTTCTCGTTCCCTGGCCCCAAGTAGCAGCTGACACGAGGGGCAGTGCTAATAATACTGGTACTGGTATTGGAAATGTTCCTGCTGTGGGTGCTTTTGCTAGTATTGATGGTGTTTCTCATGTTGGTTCTGCCTCGGGTGTTCCTCTTTCTGTTATTGGTGCTGTTGGTGGTACCAATGCCGCTGCTGCGCAGACAAGTTTCGATCTTGCCATTGACGCTCTAAACAATCCTCTAATTAGAGAACAAAACCAAAACCAAAACATGGGCAATGCATTGGGAGATCCACTGGACTATGACGTCTATGATTTCTGGCGCAATCCCTACATTCTCTGAAACTTTCTTGGTTGTGGTTTCAGGTGGCGAGTCAAGCAGGCAGGCCTGGATCAGCCATGGAGTGCTTCTTCTCTTGTTTCAATTCATATTTGACCTATCTGTTTGATTGAAACTCTCCAAAATAATAAGAATAAGGTCCTGCGGTTTCATTTTTGTCTATCTTATTGCTAGCTATTGGTAGCTAGACTGCAAATTAGTTTCATAGATATACTATTATTATTATTATTATTATTATTATTATTGCACCAATATTCTCTCTTTGAAAGAGAAATGGAGCACACATTGATTACAGTTGGAAATAATTCTGGGTCCTGAGTTGTTTAAATGAAATTTATCCCAAAAGGTTACCATAAAGAAGTAAAATAATCAATAGTTTTCCCTATCATGGCAAAGTTGATCCATCATTAATAATAGTTAAAAGGAGATAAAGGAAGAAGCAGAAAAAAAAAAAAAAAAACAGCTCAAAAGGTTTAGTGAGATATAGAATGGAGAGAGATGGATTAAAAAAGAGATATGACAGGTTTTAGAAGAAAAAGGAAGGCTTTGTGGGTTCAAAATAAATTGCTGCAATGGTGCTTGTACATGAGAGAGAGAGAGAGAGAGATTCAAAAGAGATAGTGGCAGTAGGTTTTACAGAGAAAAGATAAGAGGGTAGAGATAGAAAGATTCGGTAGGTTCTAGAAAGAAGATGAGTATAGAGAGGACAACACCTTATTTCACAGGTATAAATTTCACAAGAAAGAAAATAGTATTTTTTTTCTATGTAATTAAAAATTTTGAGAAGCAAAATTAGGTAATTGGTAACCTTTGCATGAATTAATTTCCTCTAGAGATCAATTATGATATTAAGCACATTATTTTAACATTTCTTTTTGTTACAAAAAAAATGAGTTAATTATTTTTGACAACTTAACAATATATCAAAAACCCTTTTAATAATAGATAATCGTCGGTGCTAGTTATTTTTCGTTAATCTAATAACATAACTACAAATAACGGTTAACTATAAATAATGGTTAATGCTAATTATTTTTTATAACCTAAAAATATATTAAAATACATATAACGAAAAATATCAAAATCTTTGTAATGATAAATAATGGTTAATGTGACATTTAATAGCTAAATCGGCTTGTTAAAATCAATTACAAGGTCATATTAGTACTCGTTAACTTTCAACAAAGCTAAAAGCTAAAAGACCATTTCAACAAAAATTAATGTGAGTTTATCTTATACCAATTTAGTAACATATGTGATTTGCATTATTTTGCTTTATAATAATAAGACTATAATTAAGCAATCACAAACTATATATGATTAGAGATGAGGATGATGACAACAAATTGTAATACGGTAATGATTCTTGAGAAGAATGCGTCAACATCCTAGAGGATAGCTATTGATTAAATATATAAAAGGGATAGTGAGAGTGAGAGGGAGAGAGAGAGAGAGGAGATAACATTGAGGATGAGAGAGGGAGAAAGAGAGAGACATCAAGGATGAGAGAGAAAAACAAGGATGGAAGAGAATTTGATTGAGAGAGAAGAGAGAAGATAATTAAATGTAATAATTAATTAGACGATAAATTAAGAAAGAGATTATAAGTTTAAAAGAAAAAGAAAGAGCACACAATAATTAGCTAGACTGCCAAGAAAAAACATCTTAAGAAAAAAAGGTTTTTGGTATAAGGGATTATAAAACTTTTTAAACATATAATAAGGCTTTGAAAAAGAAGCATCTTAAGCATACTCACAATCTAGTGGATATAACATGGAAAAAAAAATTCTTCTCACAAGGAATTATGATCTTTTTGGCAACTAAAATATGTAATTAAATAACTTTTTCACCAATTATCTTTCTTTGAATCTATCGGGCAAAAAACACATTATTTTGTAACTAGCATTATTATTGTTCTGATAAATTTATTCAATCACCTGTTATTCTATTGTTGTCTTTTTTGCTTCCATATTGAGTTGCTCAAATATTTTTTTCTTGGAAAAATCTATTTTCCATTTTGCTTCTAAGAAAATTCTAATTAAATGTTTTTATTGAAGATATGAATTATTTACACTTTTTTAGAAGAATTAATTGATTAAAAGAGATGAAATAATCCAAAATTTATGAATTTAACTTTTTACATATTTTTATTTGAAAAGTAACTTATTTTTCACACAAATGTCATTTACCGTTTTAAGTATTTACATGTTGTGGACCCCGCATTTCGGCTCATGCGTTTCCCACTCGATGGCGAGTTCGATTTTAATTTGAAAAATGATTTTTATTGATTAAGAAAATGACTTGGAGTCGCCACTTATTGTTGTTTTATTTTTAAAAGAGTAAACAAAATAAGAAAGAAAAACCCTAAGTGTGACTCCTTGTTTCGGAAAAGGTGATCTGTGAAAAACCGGATCGGGTTCGGGGGTCAGGTTACTTATCGGGAAGGTACGGTAAAAGACCATAGCACCCCTCTAAGTCCCTAAAGTCGGGTCTCTACTAATACAATGAAACTGACGTGGCAATCAACGAGAAAGTCAATAGATACCCACCTAAATCATGCACAATATGAGAATCAAAACACGCAATTGGGATTGACTAGAATGGGAGTGGATGTGTACCTCGGCCGCGAGCCATAATGCGCTATCAAGAGACAGGATTAGTGCACAATTAATGAATACAAAATATAGCTCATGCATATCGGAGTGCAAAACGAAGCTCAAGCAAAATATACTAAGCACAACAATTGACAAATGGAAAGAGATCGAACATAGGGCCCCCACCAAAGCCCAATTTATTACTCATAAACTAGTTTCACAAATTCCGTGTTTTAGGATTAAGAAGAATTCACTATTGCTTATGTAAAATCAAGAAGAACAGAGGATTATTTAGGAATCGAAATGGAATTAAAACTATTCGAGTGAAAATTGGATTCTTGGAGCTTGTTGGAAAATTGGAGTCTTGGGAATTAAATTTAAAAGATTAGAGCTTCGATAATTAAAATGAAATTTGCCAGAGAAAATAAGAAATGAACTTTAGGGAATTAAACTACAAGGGTATAGATTTTGAAAATTGAATTAATAACAATAATAATAATAAGAAATGAACTTCAGGAAATTGAATTGTGAGAATATAAATTTTAAATAATAATAATAATAATAATAATACTGCGAGAATGTAGATTTTGAAAGTTGAATTAATAATAATAATAGTAAGATATTGAAAGTTTGAATTAATAATAATAATAATAATAATAATAATAATAATAATAATAATAGGATTTTGAAAGTGTGAATTAACGATAATGATGATGATAATAAGATATTGAGAGTTTGAATTAATAATAGTAATAATGAGATATTGAGAGTCTGAATTAATAATAATGATAACAATAATATTAATAATAATAATAGGATTTTGAAAGTGTGAATTAACGATAATGATGATGATAATAAGATATTGAGAGTTTGAATTAGGGCGTTGGATTTTTAAAGGATATGACTTTGAATAAATAGGTAGGTATGGGATTATAATACTAGTTAACGAGAATAATATTAAGGCGGATAAAGATGGATGATAGAATTTTTGGGATTGAAGTTTTAATTCGGAAATTGGAGGTTTTGAAGAATTTGATTTAAAATGGGGTTTTGAAATAAATAAATAAATTAATGGGAATATGGGAATTTTCGAGACGAGGAATTTAATTCGGAAATCAGAAGTTTTTTAAAAAATTTGATTTAAAAGGGAGCTTTGAAATAAATAAATGAAATACTAATGATCAAATAAATTAGTGGGAATATGGGAATTCGAAAATTGGAATTAAACGTTAAAGATCTGAATTTTGAAGTGTCATTTGAAGATTGAATTTTTGTAAGTTGGGCTTGGAAATTAGAAATTAGAGAGTTTATTAAGAAATGAGTGATTTAGAGAAAGTGAACTATATAAGGTGGAAATAATCAGATGGGCCAGCTTGAAATGAGTATGGGCCATGAGAGTGAACAGCACAGGGGGCATGAGGCCCTTCATCAATGCAACTGGACTTGGGCTCCAACCAGGCCCAAAACTGTCACCAAGAGCAAACCCAAAACACCATCCCCATTAGAGCTCGGGCCTGGGCTCCAACTTGAGCCCAAGTCCACTGCCATGCATGGGCAAGCCCAAGGCAGCTGTCTCCAGCTGGGTGTCACCCTCAGATGAGGTCTCCACCATCAGCGACATAGATGAGAAGGAAAGGGTGGCGGTTTTGAGATGGCGGAGTAGCTGCCGGTGGGATTTAGCCCCTGGGACTGGCCTTCAAAGTCCTCCGGCGGCGCTAGGAAAGCAACAGAACAGCTCCTACTCGCGTCATGCACCCAGCAAAAGGAAAAAAAAAATAAGCGTAGAGAGGTGGCCGGACTGGTTTGGAAGTGGAGGGCTGCCGGTGGTGTGGGTGAATAGGAACCGCGGGGGGAGGAGCTTGCATGCATGGCTTTGGGGTTCCTATGGGGATGAGCATGACACGAGTGTGGTGGCCAACCGGGCAAACGAGACTCCATATATGCAAGTGGAAAATGGGTGTGGTCTTTAGAGAGAGGAAAGGTGGTGGAAAGGAATGGGTATATTGCATGGGGTTATGAGACATGTAGTGTTAAAGAGAAATGAGTATGAAGAAGTGAGCCATGGGCATGGAGGTTTGGAAGGATGGGTATGAAAAGCTAGTGAGACAAGGTGGCAAACATAGAATGGGTTTAAAGGCATTAACATGAAATGGGTGTATGGTGGGGTTTAGAGAGACGTGGGTACGAATGAGCATGGTGGGTATGGAGATGATCATGACATGTGGTGGGCATGCAAAAATGGGTATTTACATGGATATAGAGAGAGAAACGTGGAGATAGATAGGAGCAGGCTGGGTATTGAAGGGGTAAGGATGGCGAGCAAGTGCGGGGCTTCATGTGCATTGGAATACTAACAATAAACGAATAGGAGATACATGGAGTGGCTGGTGGCAGGAATGAGAGATGTGAAATTGAGTGGTGTTGGACATAATGGGCATGAAGTATATCGGTGTCATTGGTGACATGAATAGTGAAGGATGATTAAATGGGCCCGGTATTGGATATATTGAGATATGAAGAATGTGGGTAGCAGTGGAAGATAACGGGTATGATATGGAAGATGAAAGTGGCATGTAGGGAAACTGAGAAATGCGTATATGAGGAATAACCAGGTTAGCATGATTCCCATCTCAAAAACCAGTTTTTCAATCACCATAAGCTAGAGAACTTCCTCTAGCTTACGAATAGCAAACATAGTAGGGTTCAGAAGATATGGCAGTGAAGGATGGGCAAGCGGACTCAGTGCCAAACACACCCTTTCTGCTGCCTTATTGGTACCCAATTGATCAGCCCCACCATTGGCAAAGCTGCTGCCACCGCCACTAGGAAAGCCGCTATTGCTTCCAGCAGCACCACCAACATAATTGTCACTACCACCAACAACACTGAAATTCCCGCCACTGCCATAGCCGCCGCTACTGTATCAGAAACTTCTTCATTATGGAAACACATCATCCAACCTTCATCGTATCCTAGTTATCATTCCAGGATCTTCGTTACCGTAGGCTTTCACTTTCTCTCTGGTTTTCATCCTCTCTAAGTCGCGAAATCATCATGAAACAGAGGATAGAGAATGAAGAAGGAAAACAAAGCAAGAATGGATGGATCAAGGAATTACTAAGCAACATCTCGTTTCATGAATGATGAACGAGCGGCTAGCTGGTGGGATGAGTTAAAAATCCACAATATAATCATCAGAACATCCAAACCAAAACTCAGTGAGGATCCCATCATTTTCAAAAGAAAAGAAAATCAAGCACAGGAGAGAGATCAAGCAGAGCATCATACATGAATAAATATATTCAATCAAAACAAACCCCGTGGCCCTTGACGTCCACGGCAAACAATCCAAACTTTGCTCGTAAATCAGTAGAGAGTGCGAGAGTATATTAAGAAACAAGAACATACCTAGCTTGAGGGCTGTCTGGGAATTCCACGGGCAATCTTCTTCAATCACTCCTTCTGGCCATGGAGTACCACCTTAACTCTCAGCAAGATCACTCCCTCCCTCACCTCCAAGCCTTCCCGCTTTCTTTTTCTCTCCCTCTTGACTCTTCTCCTCCCTCCCTGTTCCTATCTTCTTTGGCAAGCCACTACTTGTCGCACTGTTCCTCGCATCAGCAGCATGGCACCTCCACCTACTAGCATGGCTTGTGGCATGCCCATGCAGCTGATTTCCCGGGTGTGGAGAAAAGAGGGCCCCCCACTTATCTCAAGTGCTGCCCGGTATCAACCTCAAAGGGGGTCTACACATGTAAATTTTAAAATAAAATGATATATTTAGAAGAAAATATTAAAAACATTTTTGTGCAAAGGAGGTCAAGAAATGATTGAGGGTTAAATTTTAAAATTAGATTTTCAACTATCCTTTAATTAAATAACCCTATTTAGAAATCTTAATTGCATATAAACCTTTCTTACATCAGGTTTAGGAAAAAAAAAAGTCTCTTTATTTCTCTAAAATATGGATAAATTATGACAGCATTGACAGTCCACCTTCTAACCCTTGTAGGCTTAGGGTTTACTTACCTTATAATTCAATAGCAGTGGTGTCGTTTAACCTGGTTGTTTTAATGCAATTATATGGGTGAAGGAGATTAAAAAACATATCTGTTTGGATCCAGTGATAGAGTGGAAAAAGGAAAAATATCATACCAATGAACCATTTTCTTAATTAGCCCAATTAATCATCATAAACATGACTATCAAGGCCCCTTCAAAACTTTCCCTTACAGTCTTATCTATTAAGCCGGTATCCATCACATTTCTAGTATATATACAGGAAGGTTGGGATATATCATGAAGGTTAAGCTTCAGTGGATTGTGGATAATGCGGCTCGTAAGGCCACATATAAGAAGAGAGTGATGGGTCTTTTGAAAAAAATAAGAGATCTCAGCATTTTGTGCGGTGTTGATGCATGTATAATCACATACAACCCATACCATCAAGAGCCCCAAGTTTGGCCTTCCCTGATTGAGGCCGAACAAGTCATTGCAACGTTTAGGAGCTGGCCGGAGAATGACCAAACCAAGAAGGTCATGAACTAAGAAAATTTCACCTGGAAGAAGATATTCAAAGCGAGGGATGAAGTGGTGAAACAATAGATGAAGAACAGAAAAAAGGAGATCGAAAACCTAAGGATCCAGTGCTTGGGTGGTAGGCTGCTGGAGGGTTTAGAGAGTAAAGACCTCTTATATTTAACGTGGGCCATTGACAATCAGTTGGAGGTAGTGAAGAATAGGATGGTTCTCATTCCCTGGCTCCAAGTAGCAATTGACGCGACTGGCAGTGCTAATAATACTTGTACTTGTGGGTACCCCTATAATAGGAGTAATGGGCCTGTCTAACACTATCCTCTGAGTTGGGCCAGCTTGGGCTAAGGTTAAAGCCTGACCAACTTGGGCCAGTGTTAAAACTCGTCTAGCTTGAATGGCCTAACAAGAAAAGTGGCTAAGTAGAATGTGAGAGAGCTATCTAGGAGGAGTAGTGGGGACGGTTAGCGCTTAGGGCTGTAACTGCTTGAAGTGACAAAGAAAGTGCCCCCAAAATCTCCACGCTTATCGGTAGATAAAGGATATATATATGCAACTAGCTAGGCCACAAGGGAGAGGCAACAAAAAAGGGACCAAAAGAAAAATTACTCTTACTTAATTTGAAAAAAAAAACCCAATTGACTTAATCATCGAAGGAGGTTATCTCCGGGTAACACCGGGTGAACCTTGTGTGGCAGGTGAAAGAGATCGCGTGGTGAGAAGAAGACTGTTGCTCAAGAAATTTTCAACGCCAACAAGTGGTGCCATATGTGGGAAGGTTCTACATTAAAGTATCATTTTCACTTTGAACTGAGAGTAGACCCCTTTTCTGTCTGGAGTTGGAAGCTTCACAATGAGAGATAGTCAGCCGTAGGATTTAGATAATACAACAACTCCTCGGATGGCAACTGCCATGAAAACTCTTTGTGAAGAATTCAAAAGGCGTCAGGCGAAGCAAGAAAGAAAAATGGAATCCATCATCGCTCAAATTGAGTTGCTAAGGCAAGAGAATGCTTTGCTGCGGATGCAACTCGAAGATTAGCGTGCTCGCATTCAAGTGCTGCATCAATTAGCAAGCAATCTTGATCATTTACGCTAACAAGATAATAATGATGTGGTGGAGCCTTTAGATCATGTAGATCCCCTTGGTCAAGCTCTCCACACTACTTTAAACTCACACGGGGGATGCCCCTCATCCGACTTCAGGATCTCGAGAATGCTAGTCACTGAAGGCATCAATGAGGAAGACAACATCTCTCAGTAGGAGCCTCAACTCCTATTATATTCGAACCTGGGAAGCTGATAACAAATGAGGGTGCCGCATGTTGAGGTCATAGGAAGGATGGCTTGACCCCTATCTTCAGTAGTTTGGCTTCCTCACGAATGTCCAAATGAGTTGCCTCTCGAAGCCACTACTCACCTTCTGAATGATATGATGACAACACCATGCGCTCAACATATTTTGATGTGTGAATCTCTAAGAGGGTACACTATTCCCAAGTTTGTCATGCATGATGTTACATATGATCCATTCGATCATATGATGCATTATTGGAAAATGATGATGCTTGACATCAGCAATAATAAACTCCTTTGTAAGGTTTTCCCAGCAAGTCTCTAAGGCACCGCCCTAGCTTGGTTCCACCGACTTCCCCCTAATTCAATCCATTCCTTTAGGAAAATGTCAGAAGTCTTTGTGGCTCACTATTTATCCTCAACAAGGCAGAAGTTCAATATAAGTGGCCTTTAGAATCTAAAGAAGACATAAAGTGAGACTTTGCGCCAGTTCATGCACAGGTTTGGCCAGGTAATGCTTTAGGTAGAAATGTGCAATATGGATGCTCTACTACAAGCCTTTAAGCGTAGCATTGGGCTAAGGACTCCATTCTTTGAATCTTTCTTTAAGAAGCTATCGGAGACAATTGATGATTTGTTTAGGAGGGCTAACAAGTATGCTATGTTGGAAGAAGATTTACAAGCTGCAACTAGCCTTGTCTTGGTATTGACACAGGCATCATAACTAAGAAAAGATGCAGGGAATAAACGTCACGGCCCCGGGAACCTCTCATGAGGTAAGAAGCCACGTAGAAACGAAGAGGGCTAAAGACCACCCCGGCGGTGGACCTTACTTAATTTGACTTATGGACAGTTACTTCCAATTATGAGTGGTCTGTCCAGTTTTAGATGGCATTTCCTTCTTAGGGGTGACCTAGCGCAATGAGATCAAACTCGGCACTATGAATATCACAAGGAACATGAGCATACCATCAACAAGTGTCGACGTCTTCCTTTTCTAGAGGAAGACATGGTGAAAGTCTGCTTGCTCTCCCAGTATGTCAAGAAAAATGAACTGCCGGCTACTAAAAGTAGCAAGCAGATTGTTTGTCGGCATGGTTTAACCCGTTGGAACCCCGCCAATCATTCACGTCATTCAAAGAGGACCTGTTGATCAACATTAGGAGTCAAAGCGTAGTCGACAAATTATGATTCAAGAAGTAAGTGATATAGAAAGGATTGGCACAGAGCATTACTCCTTTGTTCTAGGGACAATGGAGCCTATAGATGGAATTGTCTCATTTAGCTCTCAGGATTTGGCTTGAGTAAATGATCCGACATGAAGATGGCCTTGTCTTGTCACTCAAAATTATCAAGTTTCAAGTCTGTTGGGTGTTAGTTGATCCTGTCAGCTCAACTAATTTCCTCCATATCTTGGCGTATAAGCAAATGGGTATCCCAATTTAGACTTTGGGAAGCCCAAGTTGAGTACTAACAATCTTCGATGGCTCGACAACCCGGTCTTTGGGAGAGATAGTATTGCTAGTAGAAGCTGACCTTATAGCCCTGAATATCCATTTTTCAGTTGTATTGGATTATTCGCCTTATAATGCCATATTGGGAAAAACATGGATTTACAAAATGAAAGCTACTTCGTCAACTTATCACCAAAAAGTTAGCTTCCTTACCAAAACAGGACAAATTGATTTGTTTGGGAGTCAACTAACTGCAAGGTAGTGCTATCAAGTAAATGTCAGGCCCACGGGAGAGAAAATCAAGAATACCTGCATTGACCATGAGCCCTAACAAAAATAACAATTACTGAATGAGGGAGGTGAGTGAGACTCCTTAATCGTTGACCTACTCGTTTGTGTATAAGTACAAAACAAGGGGCTAGAGAAGGTTACCTATGTCAATTCTATGCTAACAAAATAGAAAAGGTAGTTACTAGCAAAGTTGTTGGATATGAATGCCAGAACCTTTGCTTGAGAGCTTTCTGACATGCCAGAAATATCCCTTAAAGTGATTAGTCATAAACTCAGGATCTGCTCGGGGTCAAAACCTGTCTGTCAAAAAGTAAGGAGACTCAATTCAAAAAGGCAGCAAATAGTCCAACTTGAAGCATCCCAGCTACTCGACGTGGGATTCATTCAAGAGGTCTACTAACCAAACTGGCTAGCTAATGTGGTGGTTATGCCAAAAAAGGAAGGCAAATGAGGGGTTTGTATTAACTTTATTGACTTGAATAAGGCATACCCAAAAGATAGTCCCCTTACCAGGCATTAATCAAATAGTTGATGCCACTTTGGGGCATAAAATGTTGTCATTTAGGGATGCTTTCTTTGGTTATAACCAGATCCATATGTACTCTCCTGATTTAGAACAGACAACATTTATAACTTCTTTTAGGACTTTTTACTATAATGTTATGCCTTTTGGCCTTAAAAATGCAAGAGCCACTTATCAACGACTCATAACGAAGATATTTTATCCAATGCTAGGCAAAACAACAGAAGTTTATATAGATGATATACTTGTAAAAAGTAAGAGATGAGAAGATCACCATGCAGATTTATAACAAGCTTTGGACCTACTACAACACTTTGGGATGAAATTAAATCCTACTAAGTGTGTCTTTGGTGTATCTGTTGGTAAGTTTTTGGGCTTCTTGGTCACAAAACGAGGAATTGAAATAGATCTTGCACAAATAAAGGCAGTATAAGAATAACCTTCTTCCCGTAATAAAAAGGAAGTACAGTGCTTGATAAGAAATACGACTGCCATAGCCCATTTTATTTCTCGATGCACTGACTGCTTGAAGCCTTTCTTTAATGTGATAAAGAAAGCCAAGACCTTTGAATGGATAGCTGAGTGTGAAGAAGCATTCTTAGCTATAAAAAGTGTTAGGAATTTGAGGCTAATCCAACTTATGGTAATCACCCTAGAAGGGGGGGTGAATAGGGTGATGGTCTCTTTTTGCAAATTTAAACAAGTGAATGCAAGAAACAATTATATGCAAGTATATAATAAGCAATGTATAGACAATTGCATATAAATTAAAGAGTATGGAAGAGAGAATGCAAACACAAGAGTTTATAGTGGTTCGGCGCAACTCGGCCTACATCCATTCTCCTCTAGCTTCAATCCCGAGCTTGAGGTTCCACTAATCCAAGGCTTCCAAACCAAGCCTTTAAGCAATACAATTGGATTATGGTTCCAATTCACCCTCTTGGACTTTTGGCTCCAAGCACCCTTTACACTTCTTAAGAGATATCCCACTCTTGAACAACCCCTCAAGTGATACCCCACACTTGAGAAACTTCCTCTTAAAGATTTACAAATGAATGATCTCTCAAAAATCCTAGCACAAGAACTTTAAGCTCAAATGATACAAGAAAAACTAGGATTGAATGGTGCACTAAAGATATGCAAGTTTTGAAATAATGGTGCACTAAAAAAATACTATTCCAAGGCTCAAATATAATCAAGAAAGATTTGGGAAGGTTAAGCTCTTGAAACAATGAAGATTGAAGCCTTTTTATAGAAGAAAAAAGTCAAACTAGCCGTTGGGGGTTCGACCGGTCGAGCTAGGGGTCGATCGGTTGATTCGCCGTTAGCATTTAATGCTTGGCAAGTTACTGTTGGGTCTCAACCGGACCTCAAACGGACCTCAACCGGTTGAGGTTCAACCTTGACCAAGAAGAGAAGGCCACTGGGAGAGAGAGAAACTTTTTGGCCTCCCTCAACCGGTCCTCAACCGGACGAGCACAACTGATCGACCGGTTGAGCCATTTTTTTGGCTTAACACCCAACCTTTTTCAACTTAAAACCTTTTAACACAAGTTTGAAAAACATTTAACACAAGGTTTTAGTTGAAAACATGAAATCATCCAATTCTTAAAATATTTAAAACAATATTACTCTTGGATGATTTTGACGCATAAATAAAAAATGAAATGCATGAAAGTCCTAGTGCACCAACAACATTACAAATAGATCTTATGAAGCTTTGGTCTTGAAAAACTCTTCTCTTTGAGGTGGTCTTCTTCTTCATGATTTCTCCTTGGCTTGATTTGTCTTTGTGATTGCCACTTTGGAAATCGTCTTACCTAATCACACTTGAAATATGATCATTAGTTCTAAACCTTGTTTTGTTATCATCAAAATCAAGATTAACCAAACCTTGGTTTCACAAAAAGTTATTTGATTTCACCATCGATCTTAAAAAGTCCTCAACTGGGAGATCCACTGTATATGTACCTAGCAACATCAAAGTTAGCAGTTAGTGCAGTCTTGTTTAAGTTAATTCTTGATGGAAGTCAATTACTAGTCTATTATGTCAGTAAGGCAATTTTCTCGGCCGAGCAAAGCTACACTCTGCTAGAAAAGGTAGCGCTGACACTATGAGTGGCCTTGAAGAAGTTGTGCCCTTACTTTTAAGCACACCAAGTCAATGTCTTAACCAATGTTCCTTTTTAGGCTATATTGCACATGCCTGAGTTATCCGGATGACTAGTACAATGGGTTGTGGAGTTGAGTGAATTTGGTTTGCGGTACTTGCCCCACCTATCACTCAAGGGGCAAGTCTTGGTAGATTTTATTGCTAAGTGGCCTGATTATGAAGATTGCTCAAACCAAAAGGCAATGGAGTGGTGGATCCTTTATGTTGATGAAGTGTCATGTATAGTGGGAGCGAGAATAAGACTTGTCACGCAATCCCCCATAAGAGAACACTTAGAGTAGGCAGTTCAGTTAGGCTTCCATTCTTCAAACAATGAAGCCCTCCTTATTAGTATTAGCCTGGCACTATTAGTCCAAGCAAGCCACCTCAATATATAGAGTGACTCACAACTAGTGGTAAACCAAGTGCAAGGTGGGTATGAAGCAAGGTATGTAAGAATGGTAAGATATCTTAAGAAAGTGAAAAATCAGCTTCAGAAATTTAGTGAGTGGAAAATGACACAGATCACTAAGGAGGAGAATGTTCGAGTAGATGCATTAGCCAGGGTAGTAGCTTCTTTAGTTGTTACATAAACAATAACTTTGCATGTTTATTATCAATACAACCCATCCATTCTAGAAAATGAGCAAATAAGTCAAGTGTATGATGCCCAAGGAAGCTGGATGGAACCAATCATTAAGTACCTAGAAATAAGGGAACTCCTAAAAGAGCTTCAAGTGCATCGACTCAGGATTAAGTTTGCAAGGTATAGGATGATTGAAGATCAATTATATAGAAGATCTTACAGTGGACCATATTTAAGGTGTTTGGACCCAAATGAAGCATAATATGTCTCAGAATTGCATAAAGGAGTGTGCAGGAATCACCCGGGCTGTCGGACACCTGTTCATCAAGCCTGCTCACAAGGGAACTACTGGCCCACTATGCATAAGGATGCCCAGGAGTTAGTATGAATGTGTGACAGCTGCCAACGATATGCACACAATCTCCGACTACCTTTGAAGTCCCTTACTCCCTTGGTTAGCCCTTGACCCTTTGCCCAATGTGGAATAGATATAATGGGCCTTTTCCACTAGTCCCTGCTCAAAAGAAGTTTTTGCTGGTGGTAACTGATTATTTTACTAAATGGGTCGAGGTAGAGGCTTTTGCGATAATAAAAGATAAGGACATGACAAGATTTTTTATGGAAGAACATCATTTATCACTTTGGGATACCACAAATAATAGTCTCTAATAATGGGCCACAATTTGATAGCTCAAATTACAGGAAATTTTGTGTTGAGTTGGGAATTAGGAATCTGTACTTGTCACCTCATTACCCATAGACTAACGAGCAAGTAGAAGCAACAAACAAGTCCTTGCTTGATGCATTGAAGAAAAGGCTTCAAGGAGTAGGGGGACGCTAGGTAGAAAAGTTACCCGGGGTATTGTGGGCATATCAGACCACAAGACGATGTCCAACTGGGGAGACTCCTTTCTCCCTAGCTTACAACATGGAGGTTGTCATTCCAACTGAAGTAGGAATGCCAACATTGTGAACAACCTAGGAACCAACAAACAATCAAAAGATTGAAGCTAATTTGGATTGGGCAGATAAGTCAATGGAAGTAGCTCTGATCCGAATGGAAGCTTATTACCATCAAGCTATAGCATATTATAATAGGCGGTCAAAACCGCGACAACTGCAAATCGGGGATTTAGCATTAAGGAAAATGTTTGAAAATATGCCTTACCTTGGACCTAGCAAATTACAAGCCAATTGGGAAAGACCCTATCGTGTAATAAAAATAGGCCATGGGGGAGGCTACTACTTAGAAAAACTTACCAGGGAACATTTACATCGTCCTTGGAATATTTCAAACTTGAAAAGGTATTTTCCATGAATAAAATTCCTCTGATTAAGAAAATGATATAAGTGCACTAACAAAATGCATTAAAGGATAAATGCAAAATCATAAAAACCCCAAACAAAGTATAGACAAAAGTAATTGTTGGAAATAAAGAGTTCCAACTAAACCCCAAACAAAGTAGGGGCAAAAGTAAATTGTTGGAAGCAAAGAGTTCCAAATAATCCCCGAATAAAGTAGGGGTGAAAAGAAGAAGGGCTCAAAGGCCTATTGTCAGGGAAAGATCCTGTAAACTCTTAAACAAATACAAAAAAGAGGGAATAAAACCCGCTAAGATCAAGAACCAATGTAACTACTAAGTTTTTACAAAAAAAAAAAAAAACAACTAAGACTTCAGTCATTCTCCTAGATCGTCAATATGTGTAATAGGGTCCAAACTGGTCGGTAGAGGTTCTAGATCTTTAGTTCTTCCCAGAGTGTTCAATGGATGGTCCTGATTGCTTGTCACTATAGCAAGAGGAGGCGCATTGCTGGCATGGCATAAAGGAGAAACCTACAGGGGGCAATTTCTTTCCGCAAAGAAACATCTGAAGGAGTTGACACACCAACAAGATTGGCTTCATTCTTGTCTGTATCAGTTGTCCTTGCTCTCTTGTCGGCCTTACCAAAGCCAGAGGCAAAGTTTCAAGGACAGTACCTTCGTCTTTAGTGACAAAGTCTTCATCAATATTGAAGTCTTTAGTGATAGCATGCTCTTATTTGCAGCGCCTGTACACTTACCAATATATTTTTTCTACTTCCTGAGTATACTTGGTGGTTAGCTTCGTGTGCTAGGCTTTGAGAGCGGATTGGGACTGGTTGATTTGAAGGTGGAGCCATTCTATTTCCTCCACCTTCTTTTTCTGATCCTCCTTTAAGTCACTGCACTCAATCTAAAGAGTTTGAATTGAAACCTAAATGGCTTTATTGGAATTTTCAAGTTCAGCTAAGCACGACTTAGCTAAAGCCAACTCTACCTTAAGGTTCCCCTGCTTGGCCATAGATTCAACAACATACTGCCTAAGCTTGTTGGTAGCCTCAAACTTTTTATTGGCAGATTGAAGTCGATGCTTCAAATCTCTAACAGCCTCGACCCTCTTGCACATGAATATGGTAATGTTTAGTACATTGGAAAACATTAAAGTCTTTTGGAACAAAGTGCACCCTAGGAATTAAGTCATTGGGAGCAATCTTAAGAAAAATTTGAAGGATAAAAGGGTTCGAGTTCAAGAGCACATTTTAAAGATTATTCTTGATAAGCAAAAGATAAAAACTTCTTTGCTTGAAGTCAATATTGAACAGTTTAGTGGACCACTCTCGAGACGGTTTTTTCACCCATTCTACTTAGCATCCTTGGCAATTTTCACCTTTCTAAAAGTAGAACTAGTGAAATCTTTAAAAAAAAAAATGAAAAAATGAAGAATCCAAGGCTATGTATTGAATAAATTATATTGAGGTGCTTACTAAGGAGTTTTAAAGTGTGATTCAAAGGATAAAGACCACGGGGATCTGGAGTTGAGAATTCCCAATCCTTGGAAATGATCACGTGCTCGGTTGCCCAGCCTTTCTGAGAATCCAAAAAATTCATCACCAGTTGTAACTATCGTCTGCAAGTAGAAAAGAGGAATTTCCCCCACTTGTTCAACTTAATGGTGTAAATGAATATAATTCAATTAAAGACAACTCAAGGTTGAACAACTGATTTAAAATATAGCAACCCATGAGGATTTGAATTGAGTTTGGATGAAGAAAGGATGACATAATTTGAGTATAATGTAGGAACTGCCTCACTAACAAAGGCAAAGGTAAACATAGTCCGACATGGAATTACTCCATAGTAAAACATATGGTGTGTTTTCTGTGTGTATCAGTTGTTAGAGGTGTTGTGCTTCACAGCAGTTGGATATCAATATTAGCAAGAATATTAAAATCCCTTCTGAACTCATCAATGGAAAAATCATCCACAATATGGACTAAAGTGTGAGTTGTGGTATCTAAAAAGGAATCCTTTTGGGGTCTTTTTCTTTTCGCAGAACCTTTAGATTGCTTCGACATTTTGTAAGGAGTTGTGTTGCTAGCAGGTAAAGTAGAAGAGAAGGAAACCCTAGGGAGGAGTCTTTGAGTGCCCTTTTGTGTAAAAATTGGAGGCCCAAGTAAAAAGAAAACCCCTTATCTAGGGAAACGAGAATGTGAACGGGAATAATATAGTGAAAACCAAAACTTGCATATGAAGATGATAAAAAGATGGTTTTTCTTACCTGAATGTCGATAACGCAGGATTAGCTGTTTGATACAAATAGAAGAAGAAAGAACAAGTGGAAGAGGAAAAAGCAAAAATATCATGGTATGGTAACGTTGCTATTGAGACACCAAAGAAAATTATATCTTAACTTTTGGAATTTGAAAAATCATACATGTGTCACCACAAGGGGGCAAGAGAAACCCCCAGAGGCGGCTAATGGGTGTATCGATATATGCATCCAATGCAAAAAGTTAGAAAGTCCAAAAAAATAAGGGAAAATGTGTTCTTGCCTAAAATGAAAGGAAATTTTCTTTTGACCTCATGCTAAGGTCAACAGAAAATTGGGGGCAATTGTGGGTACCCCCATAAATAGGAGTAATGAGCCTATCTAACACTATCCTGTGAGTTGGGAGAACTTGGGCCAAGGTTAAAGCCCAACCAGCTTGGGCCAGGGTTAAAACTTGTCTAGCTTGAATGACCCAACAATAAAAGTGACCAAGTAGAACATGGGAGAGCTATCCACAAGGAGTAGTGGGACCGTTAGTACCTAGGGCTGTAACTGCTTGAAGTGACAAAGAAATTGCCCCCAAAATTTCCACGCTTATAGGTAGGTGAAGGATATATGTATGCAACTGGCTAGGCCATAGGGTAGAGGCAACAAAAAAGGGACCAAAAGAAAAATTACTCTTACTTTGAAAAAATAAAAACCAATTGACTTAACCATCAGAGGAGGTTATCCTGGGGTAACACCGGGTGAACCTTGTGTGGCAGGTGAAAGAGATTGCATGGTGAGAAGAAGACTGTTGTTCAAGAAATTTTTAGCACCAACAGCACTAGTATTGGAGATATTCCTACTGTGGGTGCTTTTACTAGTATTGATGTTGTTTCTCATGTTGGTTCTGCCTTGGGTGTTCCTCTTTCTGTTATTTGTGTTGGTGATGCCACTGTTGGTGGTACCAATGCCGCCGTTGCGTAGACAAGTTTCGATCTTGCCATTGATGCTCTAAGCAATCCGCTACTTACGGAACAAAACCAAAATGAAAACATGGGCATTGCATTGGGAGATTCACTGGACTATGACGTTTGCGATTTCTAGCGCAATCCCTATATTCTCTGAAACTTTCTTGGTTGTGGTTTCAGGTAGCGAGTCAAGCAGGTAGGCATGGATCAACCATGGAGAGCTTCTTCTCTTGTTTCAATAATTCATATTTGACCTATCTGTCTAATTGAAACACTCTAAAATAATAAGAATAAGGCCCTACGGGTTCATTTTTGTCCATCTTATTGCTAACTATTGGTAGCTAGACTACAAATTAGGTTTCATACATGTATTACTGTTATTATTATTATTATTTTGCACCAATATTCTCTCTTTGAAAGAGAAATGGAGCACACATTAATTACAGTTAGAAATAATTCTAGGTCCTGAGTTGTTTAAATGAAATTTATCCTAAAAGGTTACCATAAAGAAGTAAAATAATCAATAGTTTTTTCCCTATCATGCCATCATTAATAATAGTTAAAATGAGATAAAAGAATACACGGTTCAAAAGATACAAATGAAAGAGAAAAAATGAAAAAAAAAATGATAGCTCAAAAGGTTTAACGAGATATAAAATAGAAAGATTGATTAAAAAAGAGATATGACAGGTTTTAAAAAGAAAAAGGAAGGCTTTGTGGGTTCAAAATGAATTGGTGCAATGGTGCTTGTTCATGTGTGTGAGAGAAAGAGATTCAAAAGAGATAGTGGTAGTAGGTTTTGCAAAGAAAAGATACAAGGGGAGAGAGAAAGAGTTGGTAGGTTCTAGAAAGAAAAAGAGTATAGAGGACACGACCGGCTCGTGCATATTTTCTTCTTTTAGATATTCAAGGGAAGCAAGCATGAGTAGGAATGAGCAATGACTTGAGTTTAGTTCTTGAGTTCGAGAGCATTCCGGTCTTAGGCAAAGCTATCCTATCTAGCCTTATGTTCTGTTTAGTCAGTTGCATACTGGTAAGCATGATTGTAGCAATACAATTGGGTGCAGTACTTATACATATATGGCTTATAAATTTGAAAATAATAGATTTCGTTAAAAGTTAGTATGTTTATGTTCAAAATATTCTAAAAAAGAAGAGATGATTATTAATTATATAAGATGAAAGACCACTAAAAGAATGAGATTAAATATCAAAACTTAATGCTTTAAAAGATAAAAAGATTTCAAATATGCAATGGTTTTGAGAAATAATTAAAAAATTTTAAAAAGTAATTGTAAAAAGTTACTTAATACTCTATTATGATTTTTTTTTTAATTTTTTTAATAGACTTCATCAATTATTAATTTATATTTCCTTGGACCTTTAAGGATTTTGAAATATATATATATATATATATATATCTTATGCATTTAGCATTGACTATTAATTTAGCACACAAGTCTTAGTTAAGACAAGAAATTTAAACCAGATTATTAATTTGTCTTGAACATTTATTTATCAAGATTTTACTGTATATAACAAATTGTAATCAACCCTTTAAAAATGTTTTGTTTAATAGAAAAATTAGTTTCCAAGCCAGGTGACACATAATTCAATGAAGTTAGCAATCAAAGAAGTATTTTTTTATTTTTATCTTTTTAAAAAAAAAAGAAAAATCACTTTCCAAGTGCCTAAGAAAATTTCATATTTTACGATAATAATTTTAGGGATTAATATAATTTCATGACATTGCATCAAATTTCTAGGAGGTCACAAAACATCACATTTAGTCATAATATTTATACATGCCAATTTGTTTTAAATTCCATTTGACAAGAATTATTTTAGGGATAATAGATTAAAAGGGACAAAAGAAACATGAAATTGCAAATCTATGTTTCCGTTTTTTTACCTAAAAAAATAACCTACTTTGGATAAGAATACCATCACTTTTTTCTTGCAAAAATAATTTTTTCTTTTAAAACAAACAAGTAAATAATGAAAATATTGAAGGATATTTATATCAAAAATGGGTTACTCTTCAAATTAAAAAATGGGAGATGCTAGGTTAACAAATTTGGGATCTTTTCATCCCTTTTAATCAATTAATCAATTATTTTATTTCATTATGAAAAGTTACATTAAACTCACGGAATTTAATAAAATATGTGAATATTTATATTGAACTTGAAGAAATTGAATAAAACTCCTAACATAAATCATACTACATTAATAAGTTATCGCTTTTTTATATATGATATCTATTTCTAGTAAATAAATTTTAAATAAATTTATTCATTTGATTTTGTATTTTCATGACTTTTTGTCACATTTTCAAATTAAGCTAGAAAAATATAAATAATAAATATTAATTAATTAGTCAAAAAATATTTTTTAAATACATACTTTTTTTAATATTTTGAAGTGGATAATTGATCATACATACCTTATTAAAATTTAAATAATTAAGGCATTGTTTATCATTTAATTACAAAATATATGAACCTTGAAAATGAACAGCCAAAACCTACAAAAATCACTATTTGTGAGAAATCAAAATTATTATATTACAACCAAAGATCGACCATATTAACCTTTTGCTATAATAAATCAAATTGGTGACAATTGATATTTATAGTGATTTATAAATTTAAAGATAAACATATGCTTATAAATAATCAAAATTATAAATCACATAATTTTAGTATAAGCTTTATAATTACAAAAAAATTAAAATAAACTTAAATTAATGAAAAAAATTAGATAATGTTAATTATAATTGAAAGAACTAAAAAATATTAATTATATTATACTTGGTATAGTTGGATTAATAGACTTAATAAAGTTTCATGAGTTATGAGAAAAATCATTTTTCTACAAATTGTGTAATAACATTATTTTACAAAGATAACATCACCAAGAGGCCTTCCATATCCCATATTAGTGTTAGTTAGTGATTAAGCACTAATAATCATTAAAACATGATACAAAGAATCTTTAGAACTTAGAGGGAAATGGTACATGCCACCATCTTGGCACAAACAAATAGGCTAACATTTTAGGATTTGGCAAATTCTAGGGGTTTGGTTTTGCCAAGATCCATATCTACTTCATCCAAGGATTTCTATAATCGGGTTTTATGCAAAAGTACAACATTTAAAAAAAATATTTTTTAAAATGTCGTTTTCCCTAAATAATTTCTAAAACTACAACAATTTGTTGTGAGTGGGATTCCATGTGGACTTTGTCTTTTAAACAAATGAGTTCAGTTTAAAGTTAGAACTCGTCTTTCAAACAAATGAGTTTAGCATAAAATCAAAACTCATTTTTTGGATAGACGAGTTCAATATAAAATCAAAACTCATCTTTACAAAAGACAAGTTCAATATAAAATCTAGAACTTATCTATTTGTCTTTTCAATAGACAAGTTCAGTACAAAATTAGAACTCATCTTTTCAACATATGAGAATTTAAAATCTAGAACTCGTCTTTCTAATAGATGAGTTCAGTGTAAAATTTAGAACTCATCTTTTCAACAAACGAGTTTAATATAAAATGAGAAACTTATCTTTTCAACAGACGAGTTCAATGTAAAATTCTCTATTTTGTTTAAAAGTTTGTGCTAAGTTATAAATAATTTTTTTTATAAATAAATGTAATATTATTATGTCTTAAACTGCTTAATTTAATAAAATAATTCAAATTTGAATTTATTGGTTGTTTAATAATTCTATAATTTTATGATGTCCACAACCTAATGTCACTTGCTAAGACTTGTATGCAAGCCAATGCTGTTTTGATGGCCATCTCACCAAAGATTTCTAAATGCAAAGCTTGTGAGACTTGAGCCAAAATCTAAGAATTTGATATATTATTTGTTGTTATTTTTAGTTTGCATTGAAGTCGGTGGCCATTTGATTAGGCATTTATGTCATCCCATGGAATCATTCTACCTTGTTTCCCGGGACATCCACAAACAAGATTCTTCCTTTGGGATGGAGTCATCAATACAAATCATGCTGAGATTATTGGGATCCATTGCCATTCCATGAGATCTTGAAGAATGTTTGTATCTATAGTCCATGGAAAAATGAAATTGTGATTTCATAAAGCTATATATGCAAAGTACAATGGTATTTTGCATTGTGTGAAAGATCACCATCCGGGTCACATATAGTATGACATGTACTAGGATGAGAAACCTGATCTTAGACCAATTCCACTAGCTCACCCCAAACTCAAACTTCTTAGGATGATCGATCATCCACCTTGGACCAGGACGATGAAATCTAACAACATTGTTATATTTTCTCAATTTAATGTTTGTAGCCTATAACAAGGCAATATTTGATGTTGTTAAAGACAATAAACAATCTAATAACTGGAATAAAGCAGAGCAAATGTATTTGTATTCTAATAGCGAGAAAAAATTACTTGTACATGCTAATTGTTCTCAAGTTGATGTTAAATCTTGTTTACACAGAATTGTGGATCTTCTCTGCAAAGTCGTCCTAAAGTCCACCACCCTCTCACAACCATTTGGCTGAAGGTGTTGTCTGGGAAACCGCTCTCAACTGGATGGCCCTGTGGCCCTTAGGCCGGGTGACTGATCCAACTCAAAGTAGGTCAAATGGATAAATCCTACATGGATACAACATGGCTAAGACATGACCGTTTATCATGCATTTACACATCCATTAATGTGCAAATTGTGTGCCTTTTACACTCCATATTAACTACAGTTATTATGGAAAACATTCCATTCTTAGCGGCTCATCATGGCGAGACAGTTGTTATGCATCAACAATTAAGGCCATCACATTGCACAATCAAGCGCAATCAAGGTGCTATTTAGACACTTGGTAAGTAAGACGCTGCACCGCAAAAGGTATAAATAACCATGCGGACTCTACAAAGAAGAGGATGAGGTTTATTTCTAAAAGGAATTTGACTTGCTTAAGCCACTTATTGACTTTAGCATCAGAGAGGTGTGCCCGGACAAACTATCTGGATAGCCTTTGTGCAAGGATTATAGTCGTCTACATTTTGAGGAACTTAAACGAAACTATTGGCCATCTCCATCATCCAGCTTGTGGCAATTAGACGGGACTACCCGCTTGGATTGTGTTACAACATTGGCATCGTCTATGGGAAGATTGAATCAAAAGCATATTAGCACGATGGCCAATACATCTAATGCATCCTAATCAACCACTATGGTGCCAACCAATTCCAAGCTTGGCAAGCCCAAATGGAAACAAAGCAAGAAGAAAATGAGCATCAAATGTAGTCACTACTTCAGTAAGCCGAATAGTTGAAACATGAAAATTAGGAGTTGCGAGCTCAAATGGCTAATTAGTGTCGCTCACAAAGCCATCACAACCCTCCCTAGCTTACCAAACCTAATCGAAGTCATAACCAAACAACACGCTCATCGACGACATGTAGAGTCACCTCACCAAATGCATAAGGAAGGTTTTTTCTCTAGCCGCTCTCCTACTTGGCCTGAACAGCCTTATGCCTCAGTTGACCAGTCCCACCCCAATGACGCTAGTAGCTCCAGTAGAGGAAAGCGAAAAATGGGACAACGACGGGGCTTCCGTTTGTCAAATGCCATAAGGGCCCGCTTGGGGCCCCAAGACCAACAAGTCCAGGCATTCTCACACATATCTGACGCCTTGAAGGCTTGGTTGAGCCAACCAAAATAGGAGGCATCACCAAGCTTCCAACCTCCACAGTTGGAGCTGCCTGTTGTGCTCGAGCCCATAGAAAAAGCACCTTTAGGCTCTATCAGCCAACGGTTGGATAATATGCTCTCCACATCGTTTGACCCTCATATCATAAGCTATGAACCTCCAGAGGGTTCCTGATGGCCAAGTTCACTATTTACGATGGTACAAGTGACCTATTTGATCATCTACTGCACTATTGGTAGTTGATGACATTGGATATTAGGAACGACGTCCTGCTCTGCAAGGTGTTTCCTGCTAGCCTCCACGGTTCGACCTTATCATGGATTCATTGCCTTCCTCATAACTCCATCAATTCATTTCGTGATGTTTCTGAGGCATTTATCTGCTATTACTTATGTTTTACACGTCAAAAGTAGAAGATAAGCACCTTGCAGAACATTAAGATGCAAGAAAATGAATCATTGAGAGACTTTATGAAGTGATTCAGACAAACGGTACTTCAGGTGGAATCCTACAACACGGGCACCAACCTTTAGATCTTCAAACAAAGTATAAGCCCTAACACTCCATTCTATGAGTCCCTAGCCAAAAAAGCCGCCCACCTCGATGGACGATTTGTTCAGACGGGTGGATAAGTATGCCATGCTCGAGGATGATGTTCAAGCAACTTCTCAACAGGTTCTAGTCACTAACCAGCTAGCAAAAACAAAACGAAGTTGAAAACTCAAAGCCTCCAAATAGCTAGACTAGATAGGAGGGACAAACGACAGTAGCAACCCCTCAGGTTCACCCCATTGACCGTCTCTTATGAGCAACTCCTTTCGTTGATTTAAGAGCTGCCCAAGTTTAGATTGTTAGAACCAATTAAGACTAATCCTGTCATGTGAGACTGGAAACAACGATGCTCTTACCATAAAAAACATGGACTTACCATGGAGTAGTGCAAGAATCTGCACTACCTAGTAGAAGAGCTCATCAAAGTCGGACACCTAAAGCAATATGTTTGTGCCCTTGATGGACGAGACAAAGAAGGAGCATCCCAATAGGCCACACTATTTCTCGTAGCACCTAAAGCAGTCATCAACTATATACATGGAGGGCCTATAGATGACAAGTACCATTCCCAAAGACAAAGACAAATGCTAGTTCGCGCATCCTCTGTCAGAGAGAGTGTATACTATTCAGTGCACATTCACAAATGATAGTACTCGACCGATAGATGGGCCTATTACTTTCCTTCCCATTGATTCCAACCAAGTAACCCTTCCGCATGAGGATAGCCTAGTCATAACACTTAGAGTCGGGGGCTTTGATGTGCGCAAAATTCTAGTTGATCCAGGAAGCTCCGCCGACCTCCTATAAATGTCAACCTATAGGCAAATGGGTTACTCTCTGTTTGCTTTGGAAAATCCTAGCCACATTTTGAACGAATTCAATGGAGCCTCAACAATCTCCTTAGGTGATGTCATCATTCTCGTCTAAGCTAGCTCGGTCACCTTAAATGTTCGATTCTCAATAGTGGAGGAGTTGTCACCATATAATGCTATTATGGGATGGGTATGGCTGCACAAAATTGAAGTCACCTTGTCCACATATCATCAAATGGTGAGTTACCTTACTGAAGTTTGGCAAGTGAACTTGCTTGGTAGCCAACTGGCCGCCTAACAATGCTACCAAGAGACTGTAGAAGCTAGGCAAATAGACCCAATTGGAAATGAACCTGAATTATCAAATGCAAATAATCAATAGCAATTACAATAGTAAGCAGAGAGAGGACCACCGACTGTTGATCCTTTGATACCCTTAACCTTATCAGATGAGGAAGGTCATACGACCAATGCTAGCTCTTTGCTAACAATGGAGGAATGTAGCAACATAAAAGCCTTACTTTGTCGAAATATGGATATCTTTGCCTGGAGATATTCGGATATGCCAGGAATTTACCCGTCTATGGCTGCTCATAAATTGAATATTCTCTCTAACATGCGTCAAGTGAGACAGAAAGTCCAAAGCTTCCACCTAGATAGCTCGAGAATAATACGGACTAAAGTTGATAAACTACTGGCCGCTAGCTTTATCCGGGAAGTTGCCTATCTAGATTGGTTGGCCAATGTCATGATAGTACCAAAAAATGGAGGAACCTAGCGAGTATGAATGGACTATACGAACTTAAATGACACTTTCCTGAAGGATAACTTTCTTTTGCCTCGAATCAATCAGATTGTTGATTCCACGTTTGGGAATGAAATGTTCTCCTTCCTAAATGCTTTCTTCGGTTATCACCAAGTCCCCATGTTTTGTCCTAACAAAGAAAAAACAACCTTTATCACACCTCATGGACTATATTGCTATAACATCATGCTTTTGGGGTTAAAAAATGTTGGTGCAATGTATCAGAGGTTGATAACAAAAATCTTCAAACCTTTAATGGGACAAACAATGGAAGTATACATTGATGACATAATCGCCAAAAGTAAAACCTTCACGAAACACATGCAACATTTGGAAAAAGCATTCACCCTAATGCAAAAGTGTAATAAGAAACTTAACTCGCTTAAGTGTGCATTTGGCGTCAGTGCGGGCAAGTTTCTTGGCTTTTTGGTGACTCAATAAGGAATCAAAATAAACCCGGACCAAGTGAAGGTCGTGCTTGAGACACTTGTTCCAAGCAATAAGAAGGAAATACAACGACTAACGGGCTGTCTTACAGCCTTGGGCTGATTTATAGCTTGATTCACTAATAAGCTCCGCCCATTCTTCACTACTTTATGCGGAACCCAAAAGTTTGGTTGGACAGACGATTGCAATAGTGCCTTTGATGTTATTAAGCATTGCCTCATAGAACCTCCCATCTTGAGTAGTCCAGAAGAGGAATAAGAACTATACATGTATCTTGTTGTCTCAAACTATGTAGTCAGTGTCATCATGTTCTGACAAACCCTAGAGGATGGGCAAAAACTTGTCTAATACGTGAGTAAGATATTGGTAGACGCTGAGACCTGGTACTCTCAAGTAGAGTAAATGATGTTAGCATTGCGTGTTGCTACTAAAAAACTCCATCCATACTTTTAGGCACATCAAGTGACAATCTTGACAAATCAACCATTGAGGGTCACCTTGCACAAGCCAGATCTATCTAGACGGATGATGAAATGGGCTATTAAGTTAAGTGAGTATGACATACAATATAAACCATGCTTATCACTAAAATGCCAGATCCTCATAGACTTTATAGTTGAGCTACCCCAAAAAACGGGTGCAAACTAATAACATCGACCATTGGTGGATCTTGCATGCAGACAGACCATCACAAGCATCAGAGATTAGAGTATGACTCGTACTACTCTCCATTACTGGGGATTCGATTGAGCAGTCCATCCACCTTGATTTTTCTGCATCTAATAATGAGGCTGAATACGAGGCAATTATAATTGGCCTTAAACTTGCCTTGGCACTTGCAGCATCAAAAGTAGAAATACGAAGTGACTCTCAATTAGTGGTTGAAAAAATTCAACAAGAGTATGAGGCCAAGGATGAACATATGGCTCGCTACCTTAGTGGTATGGAATCCTATTTAGCCAAGCTATCTGATTGGTGAGTCAAACATATTCCCTGTGAAGAGAATGGGAAAGCATATGCATTGGCCGGAGTTGCCGTCGCCCTGCCCATCACTGAATATATCATGCTACCAGTTTATGTCCAAACCATGCCTTCTATGGCTTCAAAACGGGTCCATGATGTGGCCTATGCAGGTGAAGGGTGGATGCACCCCATTGCCAATTACCTCCACACCGGTGAAGTTCTAGAGGATGGGAAACAAGCATATAAGCTTTGTATTCAAGTTGTTTGGTTTACTTTGATCAATGATCAATTGTACAGACGGTCCTTTGGGGGGCCTTATCTGAAATGTCTTACTGATTCGGAGGCTTAATATGTTTTGGCTGAATCATATGAATGTGTATGCGGTAACCACCCAGAAAGATGGACTTTAGGGCATCAAGCCTATTCACAAGGCTATTATTGGCCTACAATGAAACGAGATGCTAAGAATTACATCCATAGATGTGATTAATGTCAAAAGCATGCACCTATCCCTTAATTGTCATCCGACTGCCTTAACCCAATAGCTAGTTCTTGGTTGTTTGCTTAGTGGGGGATGGATATAGTCGGCCCATTAGCAACCAATGCAACTCAGAAAAAACTCTTGCTCATAGCCATAGATTACTTCAGCAAATGGGTAGAAGCTGAGACTTATGCTAGCATCAAAGACAAAGACATAACAAAGTTTGTCTGGAAAAACATTTTATGTAGATTCAGAATTCGTAATGTAATTGTCACAGACAAAGGGTCATAGTTCGATAGTAATACCTTATGTGAGTTTTGTTTCAGTATTGAGATAAAAAAAATGTTTATTCAACATCTTGGTATCCACAAAGCAATGGGCAGGCAGAAGCGACAAATAAAACGGTGTTAAATTCTTTGAACAAACAAATGGAAGAGGCAAGAGGTAAATGGGTAGATGAATTGCCTAGCATACTGTGGGTTTACAGAACCACCAGTAGACGGCCTACTAGGGTCACCCCATTTGCCCTTACATATGGAATGGAAGTTGTCATTCCTATCGAAATAGTGCTACCCACAGTTAGGACAATGGTGTAAGAATCAAAAGCCAATTAAAGAAATCTTGAAGTGCGCTTAGACTGGGCGGATGAGGAGCGTGAGGCCGTAATTGTCCAACTAACCTCTTATTAGCAAAGAGTAATGGCTCATTACAACAAGAGAGCCTACCCACGGTTGTTCTGTTCAAGCGACATGGTCATAAGAAGAGTCTTTGAGAACACAACCGAAATAGGAGTTGACAAGCTCCAACCCAATTGGCAAAGACCTTATATTGTACACAAAACTGGAGGAGTAGGAGCGTACTGTCTACAAACACTAGATGGAATGCCGCTACTTCGTCCTTGGAATGTAGTAAATTTAAAGAAATGCTATCAATAAATAAGTTGTGCATAAATCATGTTTGTACTTCATTTTTGTACGACTAAATAAGCTAGATTGTAAATGGCTAATAAGTTGGATTGTAAATGGCATGGCCAGTATGGCTCGAGCCATAAATCTAAAGAACATTAAGGCGTAGCCTAAGTGGCACTAGCCTTAAAGTTCTCATGGGAGAGACGCAAAAAAACCCAAGTTACTTAATGTCACTCAAGGCCAAGGGAGTAACTTGAGTCGAGCAATGAATATGATGATGCAAAGTCAAATACACAAGCAAGTTTCACAAAAACATTGAAACTCATTGAAAATTGTGTTCATTTGTAGCACCTAAAAAGGGAAAGACCAAAATGTCGATGTCTATACAATCAAAAGGCCTAAAAGGTCAAAAGAAAGGAAAGTAAAAGTAGTTGCATCTTAATCTTCACAACTAATTGCCGCAGATCCGTCTCTCATTCCCAAGTCGTCTCCTTGACTAACACCATCATCCAGCTCAACTTCATCATCCTCGTCTAACGAAATGTTGGGTATATAATTAGTAATTTCATGTTTCTTCATACAACATTGGTAGTCATAAAAGAACATATCATCCACTTGTTGTTGATATGTCACCTCCAACTCCTTCTCCTTGGCAAAGCCGGACATGGTCTGCTTAAGCTCCTACTTCAGTTGAGCACCTTCTTCCTCAGCCTTGACCTTAGATGATTCAATGGTGGTCATATCCAATTTTAGCTAGCAGATCTTGGCCTGGAGCATATCATTCTTCATCTCTGCCTTCCTCAGTAGACCCGTGCCCTCAACTTCCGCCTTTCGTGCGATGACTTCAACTGCTTTGGTCGTCTCTAGCTTGGTCGACAGCTCCTTGTGCCAATCCATGCCATGAGCTATATATGCTATGATATTTTCGATTGCTTTCAGCCATTCAAACAGATGAGAGCATTGCCTCATCAAATTTCAAACCTCGACTACAATCTGTTATTAAGAACCATGGAGGAAAAATAAGGAAAAATAATATGGAGATCACATGGATTATGTGTAAAAAGCATCATACCACTTTAGCAGTCTGCATGGCCGAATAATCCTTTAAGCGCATTATCGCTTCAATAGTCTCACTTGAAGTCCCATATGGGACATGGGCCATGAAGTTTTGTTGAGGATCTGCAGTCACGTCTACTGGAACCTACTCCATTATATGAAAGAGCTCGTTCATGTGGGACGCTAGAGGCTCCATGTTGGTGAATGTGGGGAAATGCTCCAAGAGGACGTCCAGTTCTTCCCGACTAGGTACATCGATGGGAACAATCGACAGAGTATGTGCATTGGACGTAGAGTCATCACTAGATATGGTGATCGTCTCCCCTAACCCGTGGAAAGGAATGTTTTTCGCGTCTTACACCTTAGTAGCCGATAGAGATGGAGGAATTAGTATCGGTAAAGCATTGGTAGCAAGCTTGGAGGATGAGCCATTTTCGCCCGTCCTTTATTTTTTTGACGAAGACCCAAATTCAATGGCCTCGCTCAACCATTTATGTTGCCACTCAAAGAATCTGACTTGCAAATTGGCAACCATTTCTTCTTCTTTAGCTTCTTCAATTATAAGTGGCACAACTGGCTCGACAGTCTCACACCACTCAATCTGCTCTATTCCGAATGTTTCGTCCAACTCAGTCACGGTCTCCTGAACCTGAGGTCAAACAACAGTCTTCTTCTTTACTAGCCAACGAGTAGGATTTGAAGCCACTCGGGAAGTGAAACTAGGGGCTTGGTGTAAAATCCCCTCTTGGCGTTTTTTCTCTCAAGTGTCTAAAGAGGCTTGTCTTGCCTCGACGTCAGCAAGACGGGTAACCTCATAGAAAAGCAAGTCCTTCATCACAGAGTACTCGCCCGACATAAGGGTTGGTGGTGCTAGCCATGGAAGAAGAGGGATTACAAACGGTTTAACTTGAGCAAGTACGACCCTCAGGTTCTTCTTGGTGAGTAACACATTGACTCCGTTCAGACTGGTCAATCTCAAATAGTTTGTTGAGGTGAGCAAATGATGACTTTTCTACCCACTAAACCAAGTGGCCTTATCTATCTTTGCTTAGGCAGATATAACACATATTAATGAACATCACAATAAAGTGAAAGTAAGCAATAGATAAGTCCTATATGAGTTGTGAAAACATTCAATACTTGGTATTTTTAGGGAACGCATGGGCTGAAGGAATCTATTCAGACACTCAATTGATCCACTCCATGCACCTGACACTAGCACATGTCCTTTGGCCCAACCCTTACTGGAGTCCGGCAATCCAGTTACGAATTGCAAAGAAGGGATGTGAGCCGGTATACTAAAGTGTTCCTTAAGACTCATATTTATTGCATAGACGAACAATACCTCCAACAAGGACAAGTCCAACTGGTATAAGGTGTCTAGCACAATGCATCCCATCAAAATTTGAATGATGTTGGGATGAATGAAAGCAAGAGGGATTCGGGAAAAATGTAAGAATTACTTCACTAAGGAGGAAATGGGCAGATGGAGTCCCGCAGCAAACTATTCTTTGGTGAAGTAGATCATGTTGTTAGGAAGCTCGTTTGTAGACGAAGCTTTCTATCTGATAACTAGATAAAGATAGACTCTAGGATGTAGCAATGAGCATAGAACTCCTGCTTGGATAACTCACCAATCGAATGCTCCATGAGGGAACAACCAGACTAGGATGACCTACACCTGTCACGTTGAGTTCTGCCACTTGCAAATGCAACCCTACTTCTATCCATATTTGCAAACAGAGAAAAAATTGAATAAACACCTACACGTCAAAAGAGATAACTAGTCAACATGGGGTTGCCCTATAAAGACACTTAACCAAAAGCTACGCTCGTCACATAGATCCTACCCTAAACGGCTTGACACAAAACTTGTTGGATAAGTCATGTCTAAACAGCGTCAAAGGTCTCAGACCATGACCTCGCCTAAGCCCAGAAATGTTGCATAACTCTTAGAATGCTAGTAAAAGGCAAACACGAACTCCAAATCCACAACCAGATTGATACAAAAATAGATTTCGACAAAAACATATGGAACACACAAGTACCATGAAGAAAGGGCATTCATCAATGAAGAAAAATCCATAAAAATAGAGATCGAAGAGAAACTCAATACCTGGTAAACTGCGTTGTGTAGAACCAGAATCACCTCGCTGAGAATGGACCGCCAATGGTGGAAAGAAGACAAATTACCAAAAAGCGACAATATAGGGGAAATGAACCATCTGCCTAAAAGCAACCAACCTATATAGAAGTATGGTTGCAAAAAATCATGGTGTTTGAAAGGGTGTGCCGCTTGACACCATGCCTCGATTGATATGACCCCTCGACGAATGAACATGTAACATGTGGATTTTGGGCACCACGATTTCAAAATCTCCAAAAGTCACAACTCTTGCATTTGGTCGCCTGACATTTATCAGGGCCCACTTGCAAGACTTGGGGGGCATTGTGGGATCCTCTCTGTAAAGCCATCCTGAAATCCACCACCCTTTCATGACTATTTGGCTAGAGGTGTCTTCTAGGAAACCGTCCTTAGCCAGATGACCCTATGGCCCTTAGGTTGGGTGATTGATCCAACTCAAAGTAGGTCAGACGGATAAATCCGACACGGATACAACATGGCTAAGGCATGACCGTTTATCATGCATTTAGACATCCATTAATGCCCAGATTATGCGCTTGACATGTTCCATATTAACTACAACTGTTATAGGAAACATTCCATTCTCAACGGCTCATCATGGCGAGACAACCGTTATGCATCGACAATCAATGCCATCATATCATACAATAAAACGCAATCATGGTGCTATTAAGACACCTAGTAAGACATTACACCGAAAAAGGTATAAATAACCATGCAGACTCCACAAAGAAGAGGATGAACTTTCTTTTAAAAAAGAATTTGACTTGCTTAAGCCACTTACTAACTTTAGCATCGGAGGGGTGTGCCCGGACAAAGTATCCAGATAGCCTTTGTGTAGAGATTATAATCGTCTGCATCTTAAGGAACTTAAACGGAACTATTGGCCATCTCTGTCATCTAGCTTGTGAAAACTAGACGAAACTACCCACTCAAATTGTGTTACAACAAGAATGACTTTAAATTAGCCTTTTGAAGGCTTTGAGAAGTGTTCTCTCTCTCAACAAGAAGTATTTGGCTATAGTATATTTTACAATGTATTTTCTATGTAAAGTTTGTAATGAAGTCTCATGTGATTTGTAAACTTTCTCCTTTGATCTTTAGGTTAAAGTGCAAATCCATGTCTTATGTTTACTGAAGACAAACACTTTGTGCAAAGCTTAGAAAATGTGGGAATGGGACAAAATCCCAATGGTACGTCTGCTTCAAGACCTTAGGTCTTTCCCATGTTATAATGGTTTGATTTTATTATAAACATATAATGACTAGTGCTAGCTCTCTCAACTTGAAAAAACCATTGTTTTTATTTATTTTTTGGGTACTATTTTAACAATTAATTGTATAAATATTAAGAATGATTCGAAATTAAATATTACAAATAAAAAGTATTTTTATAAAATATAGAAAACATAAGATAATTGTATTTGAAAATGATCCTAATTTAGGTGCTAAATTACCAAAATTATTTTTGAAAATAACATCTAAGGGTTTTGAAAGAGTCTTTCTCTTCATGTTTTAAGCAACAACCTTGCCAAACTTGACAAGTCTTTACTTTTTTCCTTTTTCAAATTTCACTTACCTTGGTCAAGTACACCATTTTCACTAACCTCACATGAAGTTTCAATTTTAATTAACTTCTTAGCAAGTTATCATATCTTAAATTATATGGTTAAGAGAGATATTGAATTGATTGTTTCTGTTTTTGTTTTTCTTGTTATAATAAGTTAATATTTGAGTTGGAAATTTGTTATGAGTTAATTATTGGTTAAAAATTATCACCATACTCTTGATATATATCCTTCTTGCATTTTCCCCAATTTAGATAAAAAATTGAGAAAGTTCTTCTTATAGCATTTTTTTTTATATAGATAACAAGCTTCAAATGAATCCACATTTTTCTTTTAGGTGTTGGAAGACAATACAAAGTCATCTTTATGTTTTATTTTCTTCAATAAAACATTCATAATACTTGGATTTTCTTTTAAAATCATAATATCACTAAATCAAAAAAAAAAAAAAAAACTTTAATTGATTAGGCCTTAGTCAATAAGCTTAGCTTGTGGTTCAATCTTAAAAGTGGTAAATAATGAAGTAATCAACTCATTTCACCAATGCTCTTTATGCATATCATGTTTGATGTATAATGTCCATACTTCAACATGTCTTTCTACAAATAAAAAATATGGGTAATAAGAAATGATTTCAATTATTTATTTAAAACTTTTTTTTATCCCTAATTTAAATGGGGGTTGTTAGTGCACAACCAACAATGTGAGTATCCAAATAGCCCCCAATTGACGTAGATGATGAATACACCTACAAAAAGGAGTGTTCAGATGGGTTTTACAGGCACATGCCTTCGAAAGTTAAGTTAGGTGAGGATGACTTGAGCAAGAGATCATTGGGACAATGGCAGCATACCTTCTTTCTAGTGATTAATGTCTATTTATCCCTACCCAAAAATAACATCTTCTTTGTGTTTTTATTGTGCCTTTGATTGCGCTTTCAATGCCAGTGATTGTTAGCTCATAATGACTTTTGAGCCTTGAAGTTTGGCATTTATGCTTAGTAACAATTATGACATTCAATGTACTTAATGTTTATTGTATTTAAGGATTTTCAAGCAAAAATGCATGGTGTATGTCTATCCTAGGGTAGACAAACAATGTTGCATAATGATTGTGCAGAACAAGATTCACTATAGATGCATGTGAGCATCCCATAATGCCTCCTAATGTCTGCATCCTGCTTTGACTAGGTTGTAGATGACCAGATGGAAGAATTTTTTTGTTGATGCACTTAAATTTTTTGCGCCAAATGGACATGCATCCATTGTATGCATTGCAAGAGGTCACATCGTTTAGGCAACATATCCCTTCAAACACTTTGATGTACATGCCCAAGCCTTATATAGGGTTGCTTTTTGGGTTTCATCTCTCATTCTTATTTCTAGGGTTGTTCATCTGTTGCGCTTTCCCTATGCTCCATTATTGCTTTTGGTGTATTGCTATTGTTTGCTAGCATTATCTCTGATAGTTTCATTCCAAGTTCTTCCATTTTTCTATCTCTTTATCGTTATTGTAGTGCTAAGTTTGGATTTCCTATTTGTGTTGTTGTGTTTTGGATTGTTTTTCTTTTGTGGGGGTTGTATTTGTTGTTACTCATTCTAAATGTTCTTCGGTTATGGTTACGAGTCTCTGTAGTCCTTAGCCTTGATTTCTGGTGTCGAAATCGACCCCTAGGCTTACAATGGAGAGCATTTTCTCTATAATGTTTAGAAAGTTCTTAGATATCTTGTTCAACAAGTTTCAAGGTTAGTCTTATAGTTCATTTTGGGGAGGTGAAACCTCTTTAATATCTTGGTTGGCTAGGGTATCACCGTATTGACCAGTTTACGCTTCTCCTATGTAGGTATCTATACAACCTTTATTCCATTTGCCATCATGGATAGAAGAGGAGTCATTTCCACAAGCAACAGGTCACAGCGAGATGGAACAGAGGTTTCTAAATCTGAGCACTCTAGAATGGATCGCCTTGTGGACGAGCTTCCTAAACAAGAGTTTCAGACTCGTTTTCATATTCTTAACTCCATCACTATTCAACTATTAGACAAAGAGGCTTTGACGAAAAATGGCCTTCTACAAGACTTGACTTATTTCACAAAGGAACAATTCGTAGTAGGACTCCATTTCCCAATCTCGTTTTTTCTCAAACAATTTTTACACTTTTCTAAAATTCCACCCACATACATTCACCCAAACTTTATCTGGATCTTGATGGGATTTAGCGCTTTGGACGTGTTGTATCAATTAGATCTCTCTCTCTCTCTTAGAGATTCTCTTTGCTTACACTGTCAAGATGAGCCCTAAAGAGAGGTTGAGCTTATTAGTTCATACTTCATTCCTTCAATTTGTAACCAGCTTTCCTGACTCAAACAAATGATGGGCTAAAGGGCATGTCTTGGTATTTAGCCCTTAGAGTGATTCAATAGGGAGGTCGGATCAACCGTTCAAGCCGAATGGCTTTCTTGAGTTACCAAGTATAATTTCATTTTACATAGCTTGCTTTGTTACTATTGCTCTAAACGGTGTCTTTGAACAGATAACTAATATCTTTTCCCTACAAGCAAAGAGAAGTGTAGTCACTTGGTTGAGTGAGTAGAGAAATCTGCGTGGACTCGTCTTAATAAATTGTTCAAGATTGACCTAGTTAAATGGAAATTCTTCGTGCTACTAACAAAAAAAAACTTAAAGAGTTTACTTGAAGCACCCTCACCCGTTTGTGATTCTAGTGTTTCCGAGACTTGTTCCTCTTACCTTAATTCTAAGCTAGCACTTTGTACTGAAGGACTTTTCGTTCTACGAGATTACCTGACTTACTGACGTTGAAACAAGACAAACTTATTTAGATGCATGTGAAAAGAAATGTCAGGATGGCACATTGTGCCAGGTCCCAACTTTTACTTCTTATCCAGCTTCGAAACCCGCACCTCATCCATCCAAAAGGAGAAAAATTCCGACTCAAGTGGTCATTTCTAACAAGGCTACCAAGTCAAATAGTGTTGAGCATAGCGAGGCTCCCAACCATTTTATTCTGCATATTATTAATGAAGAAGAAGAAGAAGAAGAAAGCATGGTTGCTAACTTACGTGTTGGTTTTCGTGAAAAGGCAATAAAAGAGGTTATCTAAAACTCTTAAGTCCGTAATCCCTCCAACCAAGAAGGGGAAAACAAGTGCTGAGAAAGGTTTGAATTCAAAGTCTACCAATGCCCCTTCTACTGTTATTGCTCCTCCATCTACACTATCCATCAAATAGTCTGAAGTTGAGAGTATCCCTTTTCATTCTACAAGGAAACCAATGGTAATTTCGGGTGGATCAATTCTAAGCCCAAAACCACATTCCACCGCGATAAGAGATGTACCTAGCTGGAAGGAGGTAGTTGAACTACTGAAATGCTTTCCTACTTTCACAGACTTGGAGCCTCCTATGACTAATATGAATGACCTCTTTCCGGCTACACAACGGATTTCGGTCGAAGTCGATAGTGACCCCAAATAAAGCTTCATCACTCAAATACCTTTTGGCACTCCAAACAATTTATAGAGGCAGTCATGTCTACAAGAGGATATTTGGCTACATAGACAACTAAAGTGGTAAGATGCGTATTTCTTTTTCTTTCTATTTCTTACCTCTAGTGTCCCTTATAACATAAGTATACATTCTTAGATCGTAGTTGGGTCCGAAATTTGATGCAGTAGCGCGAATATCTTTTCCAAAGATTGGAGGCAGGATTAGAGCCTACGTAGCTCATATCGTGAACAAACAACAAGAGTTGTGGCCCAAACTAGAAGTTGCTAAGGTTGCTAGGGTTGCAGCTTAAAGGATGCTGAAGAGGGAGTTGGTTTGCTTTAAAAGGCGAAATTGGAGAATAAGATGCTTCAAATAAAGGTTCGAAGTTTGAAGTTAGATAATGCATCTTTGGGATCCACTAAGGCCAAAGCAGAAGAAGAGTGCACCTGGCTAAGATTTGAGCTCAAACAGGTTTGGGTCGACTTTGTCAAGGAGAAGAAAGACCACAAGGTGGCTTACCAAAAGCAAGTGGATGACATGTTTTTCTACGAGTATAGCTACAGCATGAGGAAGCATGGGGTTACTGATGATATCCTTAGTATTTCGTCTTATAACGAAATTGAGCTAGGTGAGGCTGTTCAAGTGGCAGACGGGCAAAGTACTTAAGGAAAAATCTTGGGGCTCAGTTAAGTAACGCAACTAAGTAGATTATGTACAACCTATGCCTATGTTAGCTAGATTCTTTCTCCTTTTAGTGACAATTCTAGTTGTCTAGGCCTTTTACTTTGCTTTGTAAGATAATTTTCTTTGTAAGACAATTGTTTTCGTTTAAGCCTTTTAATACTTTTGGGTGACATATCCTTTTCTTATTTTGCTTGGCACACTTTGAGATGCATGCCCCGTAACGTTAGCCTAATGTGTTTTTCCTTTTTTTTTCCTATGGTTTATATTGCTTGGTATTTTATGTCATTTGTCTTCTTGATGTTAAGATCATGTCATTTGGATTATGGCTTTTGTCATTTAGGCTTTACCATTTGGAGTTGCCACTTGGCTTACCCTTATTTAAAAAAGGGTTGTACTTCAGCTTTTAGCTAATTTTAAACATGTAATGTTTGTACAAAACATCATGCTTTAATGATAATATTTCTTCAGATTTGCTACATTCCACGGTCATAGTAGTGGTGTTTCCGTCCATAGTTTATAGATGCCCCAAAATCTCTCACCTTGGTGTTCCGTCCATACCTTATTGGCTCTTATTTTTATTTTTTTATTTTTGTATTCTCAAAGACTTTTTTTAACACAAAATCTCCTAGACGAAATGCTTGTTGTCGTGCTCTCTTGTTATACTAAGTGATGGCCCTATGGTGATACGATGCTATTTGAATTGTGGCTGCTTCTCGTTCTCCATTTTCCCAATCCAAATGTCTTTCCAAATCACTATTGTCGCTTTGTGTCTCCCATACAGTTGTTCTTACTTTAGGCATTCCGAATTTAGTCAGGATAACTGCCTTCATCTCGTATGCTAAAGCGAATTGGGTGGCCCTTATAGGTTTCCTATTAGTAGTTCAATAAACCTATAAAATGTCTAGTAGCTCGTCTACCCATTTTCCTTTTGGCCCTTCGAGCTTTTTCTTTAGCTAATTTAGCAATGTCTTATTGGTTGCCTTTGTCTACCCGTTACTTTGGGGATATTTAGGAGTTCAATAAAGATTTTTTATCTTTAGTTTTACACAAAATGTTCGAAAAATACTGTTATCAAAATGTTGTCCTTGTTTGTGACAATTACTTGGGGAATTCCAAACCAGCACACAATATTCTTCTAGACGAATTTAGAAACATCTTTGTCCTTGATGCTAGCATAGGCTTCAGCTTCTACTCACTTACTAAAATAATCTGTTGCGACAAACAACAATTTTTTCTATGTTGTGGCAGTTGGGATTAGACTAACTATATCTACTCCCCATTGTGCAAATGACAAAGGGCTTGCAATCGAATTAAGGCACTCAAACGGTACTCAAGGTATGAGAGCTTATCTTTGACATTAGTCACACTTCTTGGCATAGCTCTTTGCATCCTTTTTTCATGGTGGGCCAATAGTAACCTTGGGAATAGGCCCGATGTGCCAGAGTTCGTTTTCCTAGGGGATTTCCACATATACCCTCATGCAATTCCACTAGGACATACTACGTCTTCGCTAGGATTAAATCAAAATCATTTTTTTTCATTGATAGCCTTGCGACATGATTTACCATAGGTCCTATCCAGTGTGCATCATATACACTAGTGCACTCACCATGGGAAACCCATCTCAACAGCCAAGATAATTCATCCATCCAATTAGGAAGTGGTGCACTACAATATCTACTAGATTGCCCAAACCCATGAACCAATTGTGGACAACTTATCTACTTACAAGGAACCCATGACTTGTATCTTTTGCGCAACTCCTAATGCACCCAAGCCATGTACAATGTAAGAGACCTTTGCTATGAAAAAGTTTGGTTATTGTATTTTAAAAATGAGACACACTCAATAGACGAGAGAAATCTGATGGATTTGAGTATGACCACTGTTGAAAAGGGTTTTCCATAGTTGAAACAAAGTTTCAAACTATAACCTTTAACTACAGTCTTAACCACATAAAACTCAAGTTTTCCGTCTACTCCTATGTTCCTCTTATAAACCAACTTACCTATGGATTTTATCCCTTTAGGTATTTCTATAAAAACCAAAACTATGTTAGAATATAAAGATTCCAAATACTTCTTCATAGCTCCCTACCTTAAGTGAGCTCAAACACTGCCCACCCGCTTCATCATAATCTATGGGATATAAACCTCCAACTATGATGAGGCACTAGTGTGCTAGAAATCATAGGAATGGTATGTTTTTAACCCTTTGGATCCATAGTATCCTATGCAATGTGGGACTATCTTATAATATATCCTCCAAATTGTATCACTCTTTGCCTTATTCCTTATAATATAGTCTTCATAAAAAATTTGACACTTGTGTCAACAAATATCTTCTGATGATCCTGAATATAAAGGTGATAACCTAAAAATAGTCTTAAATATCTTATAAACTTATATACCTCTGTGGACCCTCACCCGATTCACTAACCGACACGACTCGCTATTTTAAAGGTGAAAGGGAAAGCTGGTTTTTGAGTTTTGAAAAATTCGTCCCAGTGAGGGACGGTTTTGTTTGGAGTCGCCACTTACTTTTTATTTTTTATTTTTAAATGGGGAAATTTTAAGTAAGAACAAAAACCATAACATGACTCTAGTCAGGAAAAAACGGTCTGCGAAAACTAGATTCTGGGTCCGGGGATCTAGTTACCCATTGGGAAGGTACCTCATGCGAGGTAGCACCCTTCTAGGCTCGGAACTTGGTCTCTACTAATGAACTGGGTATATGGGAGCATATGGGTCAAAGATCAAACAAACCTTGGGCTAAACAAATGATATGAATCACATAGACCCGCCTAGTATTTAGCATGCACATACACTCAACAAGTTAAAATCAGAGTGCATACATGAGGTCCCCAGCCAAGCGCTGCATAAGAGGTCAGTCAATAAGCTCAAATGCACAACAAATATACATAGCAATCATGCACCAAGCATTCATGTGAATTTCATTATCCAAAGTTGAAGTGCATACTTGTGGTCCCCAACCATGCACTGCAAGGAAAAGTTGAGGCAAGTAATACAAGCATACAACATGCATTCTCAATTAAACATCAAATCTCATACCCCAAAAGGAATGGAAGCAGGTCGAAATGAAATAAATGGTTTGCTTTCTTTTGCCCACATTCCTCTAAATTCCATCAAACCAAACCATGCTTGCTTAATCCACATTCTTCCCATCAATGAAATGGGCTCACATGAAATCGAACCAAACTGAAATATGACCCTAAAAGTGACCCACAAGTGCCTTGGAGCCTAAAGGCTTAAGCCACAACAAAAATGGGGGTCAAAACATGCTAAAGTTGGGGCTACTAGCAGAATCTGTTGAACTGATTCCCAACTGGTTCAATTGATTGATAAAAATTCTAAAACTTTACCAAAAGATTATTCAAAGAATAAGGAATCTAACAAAAAAAGGGCGCTCAATTCTGAGCCCGAATGAGAGAGAAATGGCCAAAACAATGTAACGTGTTTATTAAATGGGGCTGCCTAGTAGGACCTGTTGAACCGGTTCCTATCTGGTTCAATCGATTGAGAAAAATTCTGAAACTTTACCATCAAATTCCTCAAAGAATAAGGAATCCAACAAAAAAAAAAAACAACGCTCAATTCCAAGCCCGGATGAGAGAGAACCGGCCGAAACAATACAATGTGTTCCTTGTAGAAGGCCAAACCCGAGCCACCTAACCTTATTAAAACTAAGGCCACAAAGCTCATTAATCAACCAACAATGCAACCCCCCAGAATTCAAGAAACCCGGCTGAAAGTTCGGCCACATGGACATCCACAATGGACCACCTAAATCCCTTGAAACCGAACTGAAATTTCATGCACCTAAAGCCTCCCACCTATAGCTACTTAAATCCCATGGAACAAATTGAAATTTCAGCCTCCTATAGCCTATGAATCTAGTTGAAATTCAACAACCTAAAGTCCCCCCAATGCAACTACTGGAATCACCAAGAAGCAAACCAAAATTTCTGCTACATGGAACCTCTACATGTAGCCACAAGACCTGGGGTTTAAGTCCGGATTATTGATGGGTAGCCCTAAATTAAAAAAAAAAAAACAGAGAAGGTCACGAAAAATGAATAAAAGACCTATCAAATGGAAACCCATTTCATGTAGAAGTCGATGAAATCCATGATCAGTGGCACAACTAAAGCCATATCCAAGCTTACTCTTTGATGAACATCAAAAGCAAATGGTAAGAAAGCATAATAGTAACACGATTTCACAACCAAACTATCCAACAATGTCTAAGAACCATAAGAGCGAATAAAAAATAGAGTGATAATTGGAAGCAAGTAAGGGAATCACAACAAATATACCTGTAGGTTCTTCTCTCAAGCAAGAGTACGTTTGGATTCCAGCTCTACTTTCTTGCTCTCCGCTTCTTGCTTTCTCAACCCTTCTCTCAAAACTTTCCCTGTTGAAAACCTCTCATTTTCTTTCTCTCCTCTCTCTGTTCTCTGTTTTCTTCAAAACCCCTCAAACTTCTCTTTCTAGCTCTATTTTTTTTCTTTCTCCTTTCTTTTCTTTCTCTCTAGGTGCCAAACCCTCAGAGACCCTTAGAATTTTCCCCCACGCTTTCAGTTATCCTTCTCTAGAATCTCTCTTTTTTATCTCTCCAAAAAAACCAACTTTTTCTTCCCAACGCCCCATTTTTTCCAAAAACCTCTCAAACTTTCCCTTCTCAACATCCGCACCACACCTTTTTTTTTCCCTTTCAGCTCTAGAAAAATCACATTCAGCTTTGGAACCCCCCAACACATTCAGTTCCCCCATTTCCCGAGGTGGTCAGCTGCCCTCTCATTACTTCATAATTCCTTGCCCACCAAGAATCCACATGAATTCAACGTGGGTTGCAATCAACCCGAAAAATGGCCCAAATCGAACATAAAACCATCATTTTAACCCATCTGGAGCACCAGGGCTCAAACCAGCCTGAACAAGGGCACCAAAAATGCCAAAAATAGAGCCATTCGCAAGCAGCCCCGACGAACCGGTCAACCGATTGCCAACCGGTCGACCGCCTAAAAAAAAACTTGACGAATCGGTTGAACCATTGAACCGGTTGACCATCCGATCGACCAGTTGAGAAAAATTCTCAAATGTTGACACAATGTTCCTTGAAGAATAAGGAATCTAACAGAAAAATGGTGCGTGATTCTGAGTTCGGATGAGAGAGATATGATCGAAACAAGCCCAAGTGCTCCGTATTGGAACCTACTCCTATGAACTCCAACTGAACTGAAGTTTTTGGGGGACCTCACTTTCTTTCTTTAGCATGATGTGAACAACTAGGGAATTGGTCATGATGGCACTTAAAAATGAACTACACGCTCGCACTACATTGGACTGCAGATGAACCTACACAAGGCTCAAAAAAACCGATCAAGCCCAAAAGGGGGCCATGGCGGTGTCATACAGAAAAAATTGGGTGCATGTGACTGATTCGTGCCCAGTTGGGTATTTTAATAAAAAATATTTATAAATCCTATGACCTTATACTGGTGTAGCAAAGCTACTATAGTATAGCAGCTCTAGGGTCGAACTCTGGGATGGGTTTTCACTCTACTAGTGATAGACTCAAGATTAGAAATTGAGTCTGATGATTTCCTTTGTCAAAAACTTAAAGTTTAAAAGAAAATAAAATTTGTTTTGAAAGTGGTGTTTGAAACTAAACTAACATAGAACTAGGTAAAAATGGAAGAAAGAAAGTCTCCCGGAGCTAAAGGTTGCTAGGATCAAGTTCAGAATGCAAAGTGGGAAATTCCGGATTTTTCTCCTCGTATTGGGGACAACAACATAAAGAATGGTTGTTTCCCGAACTGGTATAGGTTTAACAATGAAGATTTAATCCATAAAAAGTCAATAGAAATGGTAGTCAAGTTCCATTAATGGCTTTAGACACTATGGGTCTTCACCTTGAGCCACTTTCCAATGGCTCGTACATGATAACTAATGGTCTGATGTGGATCTAGCAATAAGTATCCACAGAGACCTAAAAGCTTATCATGTATTGGCCATTCAAAGTGATTCTAAGGGATTTAAAGCAAAACTTTAGATTTAGAAGCCATTTATGAACTCCAACTACCTGTATTTAATGCACGAGAGTTTTCCACTTTTGCATCTGGACTTTTCACCTAGCTTCCTTCACTCCAAGAAACCAAAAGTTTAGCCTCTCATCCTCTGGGAAAACATCCTCAGAGGTTGTTTGGCTTCCAAGAAAAAGAAAATAGAAAAGAGAAAAGGAAAGCAAAAAAGAGCTCTGTATTTCACTAAGTGTAAAACATACAATCGTTGGTCTCCTGGAAAAAGCTCCCCAGAGATATTCTCTTTTAAGTGTTTACAAGAGAGTTTATATAGGAAGGTAATTTACCCTTCCTTGAATACTTCCTAGCTAAGGAATTACATGAGTGGCTGAATACAAGGAGAAAATGGAGATTTAGACACAAAATATCAGAAGAAAAAAAGTCGGTGCACAAAAATCCCAGTTTCGCACGTTGCATGGTGACTTGCGAAAATTTCGCAAGTTGATTTTGCAACTTAGAATCCACTTTTGCATGTTGAGATCCAAGTTCGGAAGTTGCAAAATCAACTTCCGCATGTTGGGCTTCATCGCGACTGCACAGCTGCCATCCACTTTAAATTTCGCACGCTGAAGTTCCAATTTCGTAAGGTGCGAAATTGTCCCTCAGCTTGATGCAGTTGTCTTCCGAAGGCCATATCTTCCTCATTTCAGCTCCAAATCATACACGGTTTGAAGCGTTGGATTCTTGACTTCCTGAGCTTTGAAATGGTATATAGAATGTAGAAAATGGACTTCAGTAAGTTCTCTAAAAGTGCAAAGGAAGACTGCAGCTGCTGTCCTCTGTTTTCTTTACTCTGTTTTCCTCTCTCCATTGCTCTTTCCTTGCATACTTTGAACGACTAAGGCAAAGGACTATGAGGCTCCAAAGCTTGGTTTCTTCATGAATTTGAGCTTCCAAAAGCTTTGCCATGAACTATATACAGCTCTCCCTCATTCTTAAATTGCTTTGGTGAGCAAAAAGCTATCAAAAACACCAAAACTTAACACAATTTGATTAGAAACGATTGCAAGGGTCCCTAACATGCCAATTGAGTTAAAAGATAATAATTACTACTCAAGGGTGTTTAAAAGAGCTAATTACAAGCTACAAAATAGCATGTTTTGAGTAGTAATCAGTGACACCCCTAAGATAAATGCAAGTGTCGAAGGACAAAATTGAGAGTCTACAAATATGCCCCTCTTTAGTGGAGTGAATGAACGAGTGAAACGCGAGTGCGAAGTGCAAGCAATGAATGAGTGAAATGAACTCTAGTGAAGATTTCAAATGACCAACAATTTTGTCCCCACACAACAATAAAGAAGGCTAAGGGAAATGAGTCATGTTGACCAAATGGACTAAGAAATCCAGGCACAATGCCAAAGAAAGCTAAAGAAATCTGGACATGATGCCAGGGAAGACTAAAGGAAACTGCATGCGACGATGGAAAAGTTCAGGAGATCCGGACATGATGCCAGAGTAGACTAAAGAAAAAGGGATCAAGTCTAGGCGAGTACTAGAGAAGAGACTAAAGGAAAAAGGAATCAAGTTCGGGCGAGTAACGGAAACGAGATTGTATTCGGGCGAGTACCAGAGAATACGAGATAGACGGGGGATCGAATCTGGGCAAGTACCAGAGAAGAGATCGTATCCGGGCGAGTACCGAAGAATACGAGACAAACGGGGGATCGAATCTGGGCGAGTACTAGAGAATCCAAGACAAAAAGGATCGTATCAGGGCGAGTACTGAAAATGGGTAAAATCTGACTGAGTATCAGAGAAGGGTCCGGGCGAGTACCGGGAAAGGGGTAGAATCCAGGTGAGTACCGGGGAAGAGTCTGGGCGAGTACCGAGAAAAGGGTAGAATCCGAGCGAGTATCGAAAAAGGGTCCGGGCGAGCACCAAAGAAGGGTCCGAGTAAGTACCGAAGAAGAGTTCCGGCGAGTACCGGGAAAGGGGTAGAATCCGAGCGAGTACCGGAGAAGGGTTCGGGCGAGTACCGAAGAAAGATCTGGGCGAGTACCGGAAAAGGGTCGAATCCGGGCGAGTACCAGAAAACCCAAAAAAAACTAGCCAAACACAACAACACAAAGAAAGTGGGTGAATGTCCCAGTATGAACATGAGAACGCCGCTAAATGATTCAAATAAGCAAGAAATCAAACCTCTCAATCACGAAAACAAAAGGGGTATGCCTAGTGTGACATCTAGAAAATGACAATAAATGACAAGCAAGAAAACAAGAACACCACTAATAAGACGGAAAGAAAGGGGGTATACCTCTGTAGGACAACTCAGAAATGTGACTAGAGATGAAAAGAAAGAGCTATGCCCTAGTCTAAGATATCCATACCATGTCAGAATCCCATAACCGTACATATGGTCGAAGTCAGAGAACTGAAAACATCACAAATGTTCATTCCTAGAACAATATTGACTTTATTCCGCAACATCCAATATCCACAAAAAACTGATAGGGGGTATGCCCCAGTGTGTACATCTGATATGTAAGTGCTTCAGTAAAAAAAACAACTCTGAAATATATCATTGAAGACCCAATCATCTGGATAAGCAAACATGAAAAAGTATGGGGTATGCCCTAGTGTGCACACCCACTGGATCGACGAATACGCATGAATCTGATCCTGGGCCATATCTCAGAAGCAAACTAATGTATGAAGAAACCAAGCTGAGTGTGGAGGCCTACTCAAACACTGATGCCAAGCGTCACCTGGTGAAATGGGTTGTCTGCGTCCCCGTGTAAGAATTGATGCCATCATGCAAGGATAGGGGTATGCCCTAGTATGAATATAACAAACTAGCAAGCAGAGGGGGTCCTGGACAGTCTCGACTCTCTGCATCATTTGTCTCTGATTGTGGACCAAATGCGAAGAGACGAAATGGAAAAGCAGTATGCGATCCTCGATATCCCTCAAGAAATGGAGCCTTGTCGCCATCCCATACTTCAATCAGTAGACAGAGCCTGTCCGAATGATATGCGTTGAAGCAAACACGAGATCTCATGGCCTCAGGGTGGTTTTATGACTCGGACCGTAATGAAGGCTAGGGGTAAAAGGTGAATGAAACGACAAGAAACAAAGGCCCAAATACCTAATAGATAATGTCAAGCCTCTGTATGCGCAATGTCAAATATTGGAGGACCATGTGAGTAAGGTGACTCAACCCTACATCCAAATGAACAATGTCCAACGACAGGTGATGTGCACCAAAGAACACATCGTTCATGAAGCGAGACTACGATCGAAGAGGGTAAAAAAAGATGAAAAGGGATAAGATGAATGATGAATGAGAGTGGAAGAAAATGAAGAAACAAGCTGGGATGAAAGTGTAGCAATATGTGATAACGACGAACAACTCATCCCATGAACGCCAAATCGAAGCAAGTCATTGTATGATGGGAGTGGTGATATAGATAATGATCTAAGGAAGCAAAGGAAACCCAAACCTCACTCCCAATATGTCTCCCAGATCCATGGAGAAAAGGATTGTACAATGCTTTCACCGACTCTCAAAAGAAGAATAAGTCTCTCAAACCCAAAATGACTTCTGATGATCAAACTGGGATACTGTCGGCAAACCATGCAAACCCCAAATATTAATGACATGAACATCAAACGAGCACAAGTTTTTTTTTTTTTTTTGGCGAAACAACCGACAAAGTAAGTCAACGACCATACCAGCATGATCTAACAAATGTACCTCAAATCCCAAACCCAAATGGTCCCCTCAAACTAAAACTCCTAGATCAAAACCTAAGGGTGGAACAAAGGGTGTGACAAGCCTAACCTGCAGCTTCAGGACGAGAGCGCGTCATCATCACACAAGGGAAGATAGAAGCGAAAAGAATCGAAAGGACAGAAACAAAACTCAAAGACAGACAAAGTGAAGGTGCACAATGTAGGAAAGAAGAAATCATGAATGACACAAAAATGAAACAAACGAACAATGACACAATGGACTCATAATACTCACCAATCCAGACAATAAATGCAAAGCGCACAAGAGGAGGCCCCCAACCCAGGTGAGAAAAGGTATGCAAGGCTAAGTGAACGAATAGGTCATAATGAATCGTGTGAGTCTCAATGAGCTAGCAATGGGATATATCAATGTGTGGGTGTGCAACAGGGAATATGGCTACTCAAAACGATGGCCACCCATCATCTAACCATGATCTCATGCGTAAAACTTCTTCAACTGATCCACATTGATTAGCTCCGAAAAGTGATTTCCATCCAGATCTGTCAACCAGACAGTTCCCTCTCGGGTCAAATCTCAAATAACATACGGCCCACTCCAGCTCAGTCTAAACTTGCCTCTAGGGTCACTGATCAATCCCTTGAGGACCTTCAAAACTAGGTCACCTTTCTGGAATTTCCTGGGCTTAACCCTCTTCCTGAATGCACGAGTCATTTTTCTCTAATAAGCTTGAACATGATCTGTTGCCCTCAATCTCCTCTCATCTAAAAGGCTAAGCTGATCATAATGAGACTAAGCCTACTCAATCTCGGATATCTACTGCTCTAATGCTACTCTCAAAGATCCCATCTCAATCTCAACAGGTAGCACTGCTTCCATACCATACACCAAGGAGTAAGACATAGCTCCGATAGAGGTACGAAAAGAAGTGCGATAAGCCCATAGCGAGAAAAGGAGCTTCTCTTACCAATCCCGAGAAGTCTCAACCATCTTCCTCAAAATCTGCTTAATATTCTTATTCGCAACCTCAACTGGCCCATTAGTCTATGACCTATACGCAGACGATCTATGATGCTGAATGCCATACTCCTGAACCAATGTATCCACCTCGCCTCTGAAATGCACCTCTTTGTTTGAGATCAGCTCATGAGGGACCCCGTATCGGCAAATAATATGCGATCTAATGAACTTAGCTACCTTAGCCGTTGTCAATCTGGCATAACAAGCGACTTCCACCCACTTGGTGAAGTAATCAATGGCAACTAAGATGTACTCGTGCCCGCTGGAAGACTTGGGCAAGATCTTTCCAATAATATCAATACCCCAGACTGAAAATGGCCAAGGGGATGTGAGTGCATGCAACTTCGAATGTGGCATGTGAATGAGATCACCGTGCATCTGGCATTCTAGGCACCTCTAAACGAACTGACAACAATCTGCCTCCATGGTAAACTAGAAATAACCTGTCATCATAATCTTTCGGGCTAACATGTGTCCTCCCATGTGTAAGCCACAAAGTCTTGCATGAACCTCTCTCATCACTCGATCTGTAGAGGCACGGTCTAAACATAACAACAATAGGCCATTGGGCGATCGTCTGTACAATGACTCTCCACAAATCACAAATCTAGTGGCTAACTGCCTCAAAGCTCTCCTATCCTTGACAATGGCTGACTCAGGGTAAGCGCCACATGACAGAAACTGATAAATATCATGGTACCATGGTAGTCCATCCTGATCCTCGATGTCTCCAATCAGACAACAATAAGCTGGTGTGGACCTGGTCTTAATCAGCAATGGTCGCACAATCACTCCCACAGGAATCTCAATCATAGAAGCCAAGACGACTAGCACATCAACAAACTGATTTTCTATCCTAGGTAGATGTATATATCTCAACTCCTCAAACCTATCAACCAACAAATCCAAATAAGCATGATAGGGTTTCAATTTCTCATCCCGATTCCTCCAGATACCCTGAGTCTACTGAATAACCAAGTTAGAATCCCCATGGATTTCTAACTGTATAACTTCAAGATCGAGCGTAGTCTCTAGACTTGTAATGCATGCCTCATACTCAACAACATTATTTGTCAGTCGGTGATGATCAGAGAATGTCAACCGGACTGATCTGGGAATATGATCACCCTGAGGTAATATTAATAGGATGCCAATACCAAACCCTGACTGATTGGCGGCACCATCAAAGTACAACTGCCATCCTGCAATACTAGTCATTGAGACAAACTGCTCATCAGGGAAATCATCGTCAACCGGTCTGTCATCAGATACTGGCAAAGAAGCTAAATGATCTACAACAATGCTCCTTTTTACTGATTTCTACATGAGATACTGAATATCAAACTTTATCAGTAGTACTAACCATCTCATGAGCTTACCAGTCAAAATAGGCTTGTCGAACAGATATCTCAATGGATCTAATTGTGAGACCAATAATATGGAATACTCAATCACATAGTGTCTCAGCCTTCTGGTGGCCTAAACTAGTGCCAAACAGAGGCACTCAATCATAATGTATCTACACTCATACTTGAGCATCCTCTTACTCAGATAATAAATGGCTCAATCTTTTCCTGAATCATCGAGCTGAGCTAACATGCATCCCATGGAAATGTCCGATACTGACAAGTACAGAAGCAGAGGGCGCCCTGGCGTAGACGGCACTAAAACTGGAGAAGAAAGGAGACACTCCTTAATCTTCTCAAAAGCGCGCTGGCAATCATCATTCCAAACTGTAAGTTGGCTCTTCCTCAGAAGACGGAAGATAGGCTCGCATATGTTTGTCAATCTAGCAATGAAACGACTGATATACTATAATCTGCTAAGAAAGCCTCTAATCTCTCTCTCAGTCCTTAGAGCAGGCATGTCAAGTATGGCTCTAACCTTTTCTGGATCAACCTCTATACCACGCTCACTAACGATATGCCCTAGTAATTTCCCATAAGTTACCCCAAAAGTGCACTTCTTGGGATTCAACCTTAACCTGAACTGCCTAATCCTCTCAAAGAATCTTTGTAAGGTTGCTAAGTGATCTACCTTGTCTCAAGACTTCACTATCATGTCATTCACATATACCTCAACATCTCTATGCATCATGTCATGGAATAGAGTAGTAGCAGCTCTCTAATAGGTGACCTTTGCATTCTTCAACCCAAATGGCATAACCCGATAGTAGTAAGTACCCCACTCAATGATGAAAGAAGTCTTCTCCATATCTTTTGGAGCCATCAAAATCTGATTATACCCAGAAAACCCATCCATAAAGGATAACATCGAATGCCCTGCAGTACTATCAACCAACGTATCATTGTGTGGGAGGGGGAAATCATCCTTAGGACTAGCCTTGTTCAAATCTCGAAAGTCAACATAGACTCTAACTTTGCCGTCCTTTTTAGGAATAGGGACGACATTAGCCAACCACTCAGGATATTCGACCACTGACAGGAAACCAACACTGAGTTGTTTCTGAATCTCTTTCTTAACCTACAAACTCCATCGATGGTGTAATCTCCTCAATTTTTGCTTAACTGGTCTAGCATGTGGCATGATGGGCAAGCGATGCTGGACTATAGAGGGATCCAGGCCTAGCATGTCCTCATATGACCATGCAAATACATCCAGGTGTGACCTAAGTAGGTCAATCAGTCTGCTCCTCTCATCAGGAGATAAGGAGGTGCCAATCTTCAGCTCCCTAGGCTGATCAGGGGTCCCGAAATCTACCAACTGAGTGCTACCAGAAACGAGTGTTACTTTCCTTTCCTCCGAATCTGAATCAAAATCCGACTGATCACTCAATGGGCCATCTAGGCCTCTCACATCATCAACATCATGTATATATGTCGTGGGTGTCAGTGGTACAATCAAAGAAAAATGCAGTGACATAAGTGAATACTCGAAAACACTCATATCATTATTATTTCCACTAGCCACATCATCAAAGCAGGTGACAAATCCGGACATAGTGTCAAAAGAAAGAGGTGGGTCCACAGAATCGGACGTTCCCTCAACAGCAATAACATCAGGAATAACAACAGTAATGGAGTCATCATCATCTATCTCAAGCATAAAAGCCCCAAACATATCCAAAGTAGAACAAGGCCCATGTGGGGCTGCATCCAGAATACGACCAATGCCAATCATGTCCATCTCGTCTATACAAGTATCATAAAGAGTCACATAATCAGTGTCAATCACAGAAACTCCGAACAAATCGAAATCAAAGTGGGGACCGTGTGGGATTGCATCGAGAATACGACCTACCCTATCATGTCCATCTCGTCGGTACAAGCATCAGGCAGAGTCACTCCATTAGCATCAATCACAGTATCCATAAGCATATCATAATTAGAAACTACCTCCGAGAGCATACGGAGAACATGCTGGCTCGGTCGGGCGACGGGGCTGCAACTATCATAACATCAGGTGTCTCAGGGATCCCGGTACCCAAATGCATCTGCCCCAAGGTCCGCTGGAGGTCCTGAACCTCAACAGCCTCTAAAATACAAACGATCCCCTCCATGTGGGGTGCATGATCTGAACCTCTGACAAAGTAATCAGTCAACTAAAAGGTGTACGGGCAAAGGGGGTAATCAAATGGAACCTTAGACAAACGGGCCCTTACTTTGTCCTTGCGCAATCGTGCCATGTAACGTGCATCCTCCTTCCTAGGAGTGTAACCTAACCTATAAGGTATGTCATGATCAATTGTGAAAGTAAACTCGCGTGGTCCATGCTAGCGGCGACCTAATCCCAAGCCGAGCAGATAAGACATGCCCCTCATCATGTTAAGCACCAAGGTGCTACTGTACTGGTTGAATGACATAGGCGCCATATCTCTGTTGTCATCCTCTAAACTGACAACCTGAACCTCATCGAAAGTAAACCCGATCAAATGCAAGTCATCTTCACTATTACTAATCTTTAATACTGGCTCGGAAGAAGTGACAACATCCCAGTCAAACACTGAGTATCTGACTGGCCCAATCATGGCACCAACCTCATGAATCCAAGGACGACCAAGAAGCAAGTTAAAGGATGACTGAATCCTCAAAACCTGGAAAAACACTGAGTATCTGACTGGCCCAATCATAACGTGTGCATTAATTGTACCCATAACAGTCCTCTAAGTCCTATCATAAGCTCTAACAGTCTATGTAGAAGGTCCGAAATCAGATGGAGAAAAACCAAAAGTAATGGTTGTAACTAAAGGAAAAACATTCAAGGCAGAGTCATTGTCCAGCAGGACCATCGGCACTCGACGGCCTGAACATGCAACACTGATATACAAGGGGCGAATGTGGCCTGATCCTTCTGGAAGCAAGTCGCAGTCAGAGAACACAATGCACGTAGCCCTATCAGCTGTCAAAAAGTGAATCAGCCCCTCTAGGGTGGTAGCAGTATCAACTCTAATATGGCCAAGGGCTCTGACCAATGCATCTCTATGTGTGCTAGATGAGGCCAATAGGCTCCAAATGGATATGCAAGCCTACGTAGTGCGCAGTTAGCGCAAAATCTCATCATCCTCTCTTTGAATCTCCTCCCTAGCAGCTATACTAGCAAATGGCCTATCGATAGGTAGAGGATGTGCTACTCTCCTTCTCCATGTGACTATCTGAACATCTCTATGAGCAAGCCCATACCCTTTTGAGAACAGAATGAAAAGTGTCAAAGGCGGCACATGCTGTAAATACACTGGTGAAACTGTAGGCTGTTGGGGAATCTCATTTGGGGCTAACCTGAATTGCCTGGGGACCTGCCGTCCATGGGTATATCCACTAAAATCTGAATCCTCGTACAAACTGATCGGCTGAGGAGCCTCTCCATTGATTACTACTCAAAAAGTGTTATTGTATATCTTGTAATTAACTCTTTTAAACACTTTTGAGTAGTATTTATTACCTTTTAACTCAATTGGCATGTTAAAGACCCTTGCAATCGTTTCTAATCAAATTGTGTTAAGTTTTGGTGTTTTTGATAGCTTTTTTATCACCAAAGCAATCTAAGATGAGGGAGAGTACTATATAATCCATGGCAAAGCAAATGGAAGCTCATTTACATGAAGAATCCAAGCTTTGGAGCTTCATAGTCCTTTTCCAAAAGCAAATCAAGAATGCAAGGAGGAAAAACAAAGAGAGGAATCTAACATGAAGAAATCCAAGAGGACAGCAGTTGTAGGGCATATTTCGATCACTTCTTGGAGTATTTTTTATGTATGCTATATGTTGTTTCGAAGCTTGGGAAGTCAGGAGTCCAATGCTTTAAACAGTATGCGAATCAGAGCTGAAACAAAGAAGTTATGGCCGTTTGAAGACAACCGTGCAAAGCTGTGCAAAAATTTCGCAGCTGCGAAATCAACTTGCGAAACCACCTGCAAGCACACGTGTGCCACTTCGCAAGTTGAAATTCCATTTTTGCAACTGCGAAACAAGTTGCGAAATCACCTCCAAGCTGTGAACCAAGTTGCGAAATCACCTCCAAGTTGCGAAATCCACCTGTGTAATCTCAAATATATGCTACCGACTAAGTTAGATTTTTTCTCAAGATATTTTGTGTAAATTTCTATTTTCTCCTTATAATCAGCTAAAGATATTATTGGGATATTTCTTAGAAAATATCTTCTTTATATATCTTTGAACCAATGTAATCAAAAAATGTAATCTACGAGAGGAAAATCATAGTAAGAAATATATTTTATAGAGCACTTGCTCTGTTTTTCCTTCATATTTTTGTTTTCTCGTAATTTTTAATTCTAGCAAATCAAACTCTGAGGATGCTTCCTCAGAGGATGAGTGGCTAGGCTTTTTGTCTCTTGGAGTGAAGAAAGTCGGGTAAGGTTCCGAATGCAAAAATTGGAAGTTTTGTTGTTTCAGCTTTTAATGAAGAGAAAGTGTGACCCGTTAATGGTTTCTATGTTTTTAGTTAACTTAAAACGCCTTTAAATCACCTAGGCCAACACTTGGTAAGGCAAGTGATCTCCATCCATTGAGATGCACTAGTTTATCTCTTGCGAGCCTTTGGGAGGTGGTTTGAAGGTAGGATTTTCTAGAATAGCCAACACTTGGTAAGCTTTGAAGGGAAATCCAAGGTTAAGGATCACCTTGAATGGTAAATGCTAGGTGAGAGGCACGAGTCATTGTAAGATGAATCAGTGAGAGGGATTTAGTGTTTGAATCCATAAAATGGGAGCATCTGTACCACACCGATTCGAGAAATAACTATATGGTAAATCCCCAATGCGATGAAAAGATTCAAGTGACCGAAACTCCATTTTTGTATAAGGAACCTGAGCCTAGTGATCTGAAACTCCAAGAAACACTTTTCTTTGTAATTAAAAATCAGTTACTATTTTTTGTTAGCTTAAAACCAACCTTTTCAAACATCTTTATGTTTTCTTTTAAATCTAACCTTGAAATGAAAAAGCACCAATTCAGCTTTGAATTAATATCAATTGTGGAGTGAAAACCCATCCCAGTGAACGATCCTAGAGCCACTATGCTATGCTAGCTAAGGCTATCCTAGTACATGGTGTAATAGGTTATAAATTTTGTTGATTACTCCCGTCTGAGGACCGAAATCAAGGTGCAACACCAATTGGGAACGAATCATCCATCCCATCCCATCATAAATACATCACCCTCTGTGTGCTCAATCAAATGGATTCCCCCTAAGGGTGGAGGTACAACTCTAGTGTCATGAGTAGGTAACAGGTCTATGGTCACTACGGGTCATCCCAAATCAATCAAACCCTGATCAATCAAGTCCTGTATAAAATGTCTCAGTGCTAAGCAACTGTCTATATCATGGCCCACTCTCTAGTGGTAAGCATAATGAAGGTCTGTCTTGAATCCTGGTGGGGTAGGCTATAGTGGTGGTCTGGGCAGTAACAGGGCAATCAATCCCCCCTCAACCAATCTCTGAAATGCTCTGCTCAATGGCATCCCAAGCTGTGTGAACTGTCTAGTTAGCCTCATCGGAGGCGGTGCTCTATACTGATGGAATTGAATGGGTGGCCTCTGGGATGCCTATGTAGCACGTACTGGTTGTGGCTATGGATGCAAATAAGCAGGCCCTACTGGCCTAATGGGAATAGTTGGCCTATACTAATCATGTTGTAAGAGGTATCTGAAAACTGCCTCTGAGTATGAGGTCGACGCAGGGACATATGCCCCATCATACCAATGGTGCCAACATCTGATGGCTTGGGTCCTGACCCCGGCTTCTTCCTCTTTGAGTCTGGGGGGGAAGAATCTGCCCATAATCCTCTAGATATACCTTCTTCGATGCCAGAGAGGGTATGCACTAATAAGCCAAACTCTGTCTGCAAAAAGCCCATGAGATGTCTAGCGTAGCGGGGCTAAAGACTACATATAATCATATTGATCTGATCGTGCTCTGAGGGTATGTTAATAATCTATGCTATCTTTTCCCTCCAGCGGGAGATGAAGAAGATAACTGTCTCATCTAGCCTCTGTCTGAGGGCCTCTAACTCTCTCCGAGATACATCAACTACAGCATTAAAGGAATACTGTCTGAGAAACTCCTGTGCCAGATCAGTCCATGTCCGGCGTCGTGAGGGGTCCAATGAAGCAAACCACCGTTGAGCGGCACCACTCAAGGACAGAGAGAACAACATGATCATCTGTGTCTCGTCTAACCTATGCCCATGCATAACAGTTCTGTACAACTACAAGTGAATACGGGAGTACCCGATCCTCATGTATCTCTCAATGTTCGGCATGCGAAACTCAATAGGCAAAACTGCAACAGGCAGGTCATCATACCCATCCCAACTCATGACTCCATTGGTGACATGCAGTGACCTCATCCTCTACTCAATCCTCTCAATGCGGGCTTGAATATCATCTGCAACCTGTGCAGGGGCCACAACAGAATGTGGCGTAGTCTCAGTCTGACCATGTAACCTGTGGGGCTGACTAAACTAGGGGTGGTGGTGGATGTGGGACTGTGTAATCCGGCTGTATGGTAGGTCCAGATGGTGGTGGTGGTGGGGGTGTAGAAGAATCATGTGGGGTAGTCCCCTGAATCGATACTGGTGGGGCCTGGTCCCCGTTAATCATCTGACCCAGTCCTAAAATATCATCTCTGAGTGACGCCATGGTATCTGTAATCTCTATCAACAGGTCAATAGTAGCATACTGCAAGTCCATATCCTTCTGAACTGATGTCTGTCCTAACTGGCTATACTGGCCTGATCTTCTAACAAGTCTACCTCTGACCCTGATCCAAGCTCGAGAACCCAGGTCGGTCTCAATCAACAATCCTACAAAAGAAAAGGGGTATGTCAATCCCCGTGACTACCAGTCCTGAAATCAATTCCGTAATGTAATCCCATAACTAAATCCTCATAGGGAATGAACTGTCATGTGATGTTAACAGCTAACCTAATACATGGCTCCACGGGCAGGAGCGAGATTCTGACATGGTGATACCTCAGGGGTAAGGTGGCTCAAAAGCCAACAATGGGAAAATGCAAGTCCTAAAAGCTAGATGACAGTACCCACAAAGGGGATACACAATCTATGATTCTAACCAACAATCAAAGTGACATTATGGCCACGCAGGTATCCACGAAATCCAGCTCAGGGCTATACAGGTCTTCATTGCTTGGCTATCTGTCATCTCCATAGTGCTCCCAAACATCGATATAACCCTTATGCTAGACCCTATTCCAAACCCCTAGCTTGGTCGAAGGCAAACAGTTGGGAATGCCTCCCAAACAATTCAAGAAACCAATAAGGAATAGTCGACCAAGACTAGTGATTTGGAAATAAGGGGATACAAGCGCGCCCCACAAACACAAACGACAAGCAGTCAAGCAAGAGAAAAGATAGTCATGCGTAAAGAGATACCCTACCATACAATCTACACACAAGCTAATCATCTAAGCCTATCATGAACTGCAAAACCAAGAACCAACAACAATGAATAAGCATGCCACAACCAATGAGGTGAACACACAAGCAACAACTCATCACAAGTGCAAGTCAAATACCAACCAAGTAAGTGATCACTAGTCACCTATAAAGCCTAAGAGTAAATTGGTCAATGAACCATGTGCTCCAATATACCCAACTCAAGTTCAAGTTTGATCCTCTTATGAAACTAGAGATTCTGGGTTCGATCCCTAGTGGAGTTGCCAATTTTTGGACCCTCATCCGATCCACTAACCGGCGCGACTCGCTATTTTAAAGGTGAAAGGGAAAACCGGTTTTCGAGTTTTAAAAAATTCGTCCCAATGAGGGACGGTTTTGTTTGGAGTTGATTACTACTCAAAAAGTGTTATTTTATAGCTTGTAATTGACTCTTTTAAACACTTTTGAGTAGTAATTATTACCTTTTAACTCAATTGGCATGTTAAGGACCCTTGCAATCGTTTCTAATCAAATTGTGTTAAGTTTTGGTGTTTTTGATAGTTTTTTTATCACCAAAGCAATCCAAGATTGAGGAAAGTTCTATAGAATCCATGGCAAAGCAAATGGAAGCTCATTTACAAGAATAATCCAAGCTTTGGAGCTTTATAGTCCTTTTCCAAAAGCAAATCATGAATGCAATGAGGAGAAACAAAGAGAGAAATCTAACATGAAGAAATTCAAGAGGACAACAACTCTTGGACACATTTTGAGCACTTCCTGGAGTCCATTTCATACATACTATATGTCGTTTCAAAGCTCGAGAAGTCAGAAGTCCAACACTTCAAATGGTACATGAATCGGAGCTGAAATGAAGAAGTTATAGCCATTGGAAGCCAATTGCACCAAGCTGAAAGCCAATTTCGCATCTGCGAAATCACAAAATGCTAGCTACGAAATCAACCTTTTTGTGCGAAATGGAGACTTTCAGCTTGCAAAATTTTGCAGCCCATGTTGCATGCCTATGAAATCCACCTGAGTGCTTCCAGATATTTACAACCGACTCTTTTAGATTTTTTTCTTCAGATATTTGTTGTTTAAATCCCCATTTTCTCCTTGTAATCCACCAATCATAGGATTCCTTAGTTAATAAGTAAGAACAAAGGATGAATAACCTCTTATATATAGTTTTTAATTTTCTTTACATAGACATCTCGGGAGCTTGTTCTCAGAGACCAACTTTTTGTATAGTTTTGAAGGAAGTAATGCACAGAGCTTTGCTCTGCCTTACCTACTCATTTTAATTGTATTTTTCTTACTAGCCAAACAAGCTCTGAGAATGTTTCCTCAGAGAATGAGTGGCTAGGATTTTTGTCTCTTGGAGCTAAGGAAGCTGGGTAAGGTGCCGAATGCAAAAATAGGAAGTTTTGTTGTTTCAGCTTTTAATGAAGAGAAAGTGTGACCCATTAATGGTTTTCATGTTTTTAGTTAACTTAAAACGCCTTTAAATCACCTGGGCCAACACTTGGTAAGGCAAGTGATCTCCGTCCATTGAGATGCACTAGTTTATCTCTTGCGAGCCTTTGGGAGGTGGTTTGAAGGTAGGATTTTCTAGAATAGCCAACACTTGGTAACCTTTTGGACTCTAAGAAGACATCCATTAGTTATCTCTTGCGAGCTTTTGAAGGAAAATCCAAGGTTAAGGATCACCTTGAATGGCAAATGCTAGGTGAGAGGCACGAGCCATTGCAAGATAAATCAATGAGAGGGATTTAGTGTTTGAATCCACAAAAGGGAAGCATCTGTACCACACCGGTTCGAGAAATAATTATATGTTAAATCTGCAATGCGAGGAAAAGATTCAAATGACCGGAACTCTATTTTTGTATTAGGAGCCTGACCCCAGTAATCCAATAACTCCAAGAAACACTTTTTTTTATAAGTAATTTCCGTTACTTTATTTATGGTTAGCTTAAAACCAATCCTTTTAAACCAAAGTTTATGTTTTCTTTTAAAGCTAACCTTGAAATGAAAAAGCACTAATTCAACTTTGAATTAATATCAGTTGTGAGTTGAAAACCCTTCCCAGTGAACGATCCTAGAGCCACTATGCTATGCTAGCTGAGGCTACCCTAATACATGGTGAAATAGGTTATAAATTTTATTAATTACTCCCGTTTGAGGACTGAAATCAAGGTACACTAGTTGATTGAGCACCAATCAACAGGACATACACCAGCTGGGCACGAAAATCAGGAGTCGCCACTTAATTTTTATTTTTATTTTTAAATGGGAAAAATTTAAGTAAGAACAAAAACCCCAACATGACTCCAGTTAGGAAAAAATGATCTACGAAAACTAGATTCTGAGTTTGAGGATCAGGTTACCCATCGGGAAGGTACCTCATGCGAGGTAGCACTCCTCTAGGCCCGGAAATCAGTCTCTACTAATGAACTGAGTATATGGGAGCATATGGGTTAAAGATCAAACAAACCTTGGGCTAAACAAATGACATGAATCACATAGACCCGCCTAGTATTTAGCATGCACATACACTCAACAAGTCAAAATCAGAGTGCATACCTGAGGTCCCTATCCAAGCGCTGCATAAGAGGTCAGTCAATAAGCTCAAATGCACAACAAATATACATAACAATCATGCACTAAGCATTCATGTGAGTTTCATTATCCAAAGCCGAAGTGCATACCTGTGGCTCCCAGCCATGCGCTGCAAGGAAAATGTGAGGCAAGTAATACAAGCATACAACATGCATTCTCAATCAAACGTCAAATCTCATACCCTAAAAGGAAGGGAAGCGGGTCGAAATGAAATAAATGGTTTGCTTTCTTTTGCACACATTCCTCTAAATTCCATCAAACCAAACCATGCTCGCTTAATCCACATTCTTCCCATCAATGAAGTGGGCTCACATGAAATCTAACCAAACTAAACTCTGACCCTAAAAGTGGTCCACAAGTGCCTTAGAGCCTAAGGGCTTAAGCCAAAACAAAAATGGGGGTCAAAACATGCTAAAACTGGGGCTACCTAGCAAAACCTGTTGAACCGATTCCCAACTGGTCCAACTGATTGAGAAAAATTCTAAAACTTTACCAATAGATTCCTCGAAGAATAAGGAATCTAACAAAAAGAAACGGTGCTTAATTCTAAGCCCGGATGAGAGAGAAACGGCTAAAACAATGCAACGTGTTTATTAAACGGGGCCACCTAGCAGGACCTATTGAACCGGTTCCCAGTTGGTCCAATCAATTGAGAAAAATTTTGAAACTTTATTATCAGATTCCACAAAGAATAAGGAATCCAAAAAAAAAAAAAACGGCGCTCAATTCTAAGCCCGGATGAAGGAAAACAGGCCGAAACAATACAATGTGTTCCTTGTAGAAGGCCAAACCCGAGCCACCCAACCTTATTAAAACTAAGACCACAGAGCTCATTAATCAACCAACAATGTAGCCCTCCTGAACTCAAGAAACCTAGCTGAAAGTTCAGCCACACGGACATCCACATGCAGCCACCTAAATCCCTTGAAACCGAACTGAAATTTCATGCACCTGAAGCCTCCCACCTATAGCTACTTAAATCCCAAGGAACGAAATGAAATTTCAGCCTCCTATAGCCTATGAATCCAGCTGAAATTCAGCCACCTAAAGCGCACCCCCCCCCCCC